>JAVIWB010006591.1:0-11661 GCA_031893035.1 Dermolepida albohirtum | reverse complement strand
TTTCCCCTTTAACGCCTGCGGCAAGCGCCGCGAATATTTTTTCATCGGGTTGAAAGGTGTAGAAATTAATTTGATTAAGAACAACCAAAAAAATAGAGGACAAGATTACCGTTGCCGAGGTTTTTATGGCGAATGCCTTATTGATATAAACCGCCGCAAGTATCATAAGAGGTATATTAAGAATTAACACAAAGTAACCGCTTGAAATACCTGTGCCGTACTCTAACATTGTCGCTATACCGGTAACTCCGCCCGGCGCAAAATCGTTAGGCAGAATAAATACATGGATACATAAAGCTCTGATTATGCTGCAAGCCAGAATAATCACGATGTCGAAAATAATGCGCTTTTTACCGCTCACTTTAGTCTCCTTTTCATAATGCTCTGTACGTACCTTTAGACGCGCACAGTCCTGAATAATAAACTTATTTCGGGAAGTATAATACATTATATTCGGATATAACGCAAGCCTTTTTAACCTTGTATTTTGGTAAAAGCTAATCATTTACAGCAAAGCGGTCACAATAAATCATTAAAGGAATAAAATGAATTATTTCTTCTGCCGCAATCTCTTTCACGCTCGGTGCAGCGGATAACCGGACGGCAGGTGAAGTTGAAAAACATTATTGCCAAAGCTATTAAAATTCCCGTGGTAACGCTAAGCCGGTTTTCTTTATCGAGAACCGCAAACAGGAGTAAAAGGTAAAGAAGATTATTAGTAAGCGGCATAAATCCCCCTTTTCTACAAAGAAAGTTTTTTTATTACAATATGCAGCATTCCCCATATATGTGAGTGTATTATAATGATACAGTGGATAAATACTATTCTTCCCTTAAAAACTTGGGCTTTTGTCGCTGTCTTATGCAGACAAAAAATACTTTCATGCCTTCGGCAGGAAAAGTATTGGCGATATATTCCGCGATTATTGTCTTTTACGTTTTTTCAAAGAAAGCGTGTATTAAAGCCCGTTGTTTTCACCTTTAAGGGATTGGCATAAAAAACGGCCGCATACCGGTAACGCAAATATTACGCTGTTTTAAAAAAGACCCGTCAGAAATTATTTCATGATGCTCTGTTTCGCACATATGTCTTTGTTTTTTTAATGCAAATGCCGTTATATGTTTTTAACGCTTAACGGGTCAAAAATATCCGAAGCCGCTAAAGCATGTTTATTACAAGAAGTGTAAACGAGAAAAAGCATACCTAATTCAATCTGGAGAATATATTTTATGTTGTTAATTGATAAGAAAACTCATTCTGATTTAATTACATATGTACCCGATAAACGTTTGTCGGACAAGCTCGCCAATTACTACACGGCGTTTTCCGACGGCTCGCGCCTAAGAATTCTATGCGCGCTGTCAATTTCGCCCATGTGCGTAAACGACCTCGCCGAAGCTTTAAGCATGAATCAGACCACATTATCGCATCAGCTAAGGATTCTCCGTGATATGGAGATAGTCAGGGCAGAAAGACAAGGGAAGGTCATTTTTTATTCGCTATACGACAAAGGCACTGTTGACTGCCTTATGTTTGCGGTAGATTTCTTGATTTCCGAAAGAGAAAAAGCGGTTTAAGCAAGCCGTAACATTAAACGTTTATCGTTTTTAGTTTGGTTTATAAAAATAAGAGATTAATTTAAATAAAGATAATTTAAGAGATTGATTAAAAAAAGAAATTTATATGAGTTTAATATAGCATAGCCCCACTAAGCTTCGCAATGGTTTATTAATAATCTTCTTATTGAGCTTTACTATTCTGATAATATCAAACAAAGAAGGAATTACCGCAGAGAGGAGCGCAGAAAATTGCTATAGGGTATTTCCATTATTCAAATTTAAAAGATACGTATTCCGCTATTAATACCCGTAATGCAAGATATTGAAAATCGAAAATAAATATACTATAACGACAATCAGTCAGTGCTGCTAATCCATTTTCGCTTGAATTTGTTGAACGTTTAGGCAGAAACAAAAACCTATTACGGCAATCATTGAAATTCACTTCTAAAAAGCTTCATCCCGAAATTTGCTCTCAATATAGCTTTGTGATATTAAAAAAATTTACAGTTAATGTATTTATTTCTAACCTAATTTGTTTAATTAATAAACATAATTTTTATTTATTATAGAAAAAATCAAATAATCATTAAAGCGTTAATAAAATGAAAGCTTTTAATGAGGCATGTTTTCTGAAAGCCATTTATTGACCATGTCGACAAGGCGGTCGAGATCGTCTTTTGAGTAAAAATCAATAAAAATCCTGCCCTTTTCTTCCGAGCCGATAGCTGAAACCTTAGTGGCAAAAACGCGCTGCATATTTCCGACAAGCTCTTTAAGCTCAAGGTTTTCAGGCTTTACGCTCTTTAAAGGCGGCGGAGCGGGATTTAAAAGGTCGCGCACAAGCTTTTCGGTTTCACGAACGCTAAGCCCCTCCTGCTCTACCTTAAAAGCAAGTCTCCTTTGGTCGGCTTTGTTGTCGATAACGACAAGAGCGCGCGCATGGCCGGAGCTGAGCCTTCCGCTTTCCACCATTTCTATAACCTTGCCGTCAAGACTTAAAAGCCTTAGGGTATTAGCGACAGTGGAGCGATTTTTGCCTATCCGCTTTGCCGCGGCATCCTGAGTCAATCCGATCCTGATAAGTGCTTTTATAGCCCGCGCCGCCTCGATAGGATTCAGGTCTTCGCGCTGAAGATTTTCTACAAGGGATATCTCCCTTATCTCTTGCGGCGAATAATCCTTAACCACAGCAGGGACAGCCGTCAGACCCGCCATTTTTGCCGCCCTCCACCGCCTTTCACCGGCAATAATCATATACCGTGCGCCCATTCTGTTCAATACAAGAGGCTGAATGACGCCGTGAATCCTTATCGAATCCGCAAGCTCGTTTAGCGCTTCGGCGTCAAAAAATTTCCTCGGCTGCTCTGAGTTCGGATCGATTTCCTTGATTTCGATTTCGGTTACCGTTCCTGATTCTTTTGCTTCATTCGCAATAAAATCCATGTCGTTAAGACTTATCAACGCATCTAATCCTCTTCCGAGCCCTTTATTTTCATTCTTTGCCATTTATTCCCCTCTTAAGCATGCCTTAGGCTTCATTTGCCTGCATTCAGTATTATTATTTTTAGTAATTTTTAAATAATCAATAAATATTGAACCAAATTACTTTCTGTTTTATTTCTTTGCTTTTAAAGACAGAATTAAAAACAAAATAATTTTTTAGAATTTTTAAAAATCTATAATCTTGAACCAAAATTTACTCCGATTTTTATTTTTCCTTATACCTTTATTTAACCAAATTACTCTGAGGGACGATAAAAACAGCATAGTTTTTATCGTCATTTTATTTTCATATAACCGTTAAAATCAGTTTTGAGTTATACTGTATTGAACCCATTTGGCGTAAAGAACAGTGTCGTTATCAACAAGATTAATGTCGGCAAATGAATATGATATTCCGGTAAAATCAGGATTTATGTACCACCCGCCGAAAATATAGCCGTCGCGGAACGGCACAGATATTCCGTTTTCGGCTTCCGCATTTTCTATGCTTCCCGATGATTTTATAAAAGATATTACATACGGCTGTCCCTTGCCTGTTTCGGGATTAACATTATCCAAATCCGTTTCGCAGCCCCAAATTACCGGACGGCTGAGTTGATTCCAACTATTGTTCCTGTAGAAGTTCCATTCATTATTCCAACCGTCAGGCTGTAGCGGCTTGTACGTAAATTGTCAGATTTAAACAATTTTCGAACACATAAATTCCCATATTTGTAGCGCTGTCAGGTATCGTTATCGAGGTTAGGTAGTAGCAGTCAGCAAACGCATAACTTCCTATATTTGTAACGCCGTTAGGAATTGTAATTGAGGAAAGTGATGAGCAACCAAGAAATGCAGCAGCTCCTATACTTGTCACGCTGTTAGGTATCTTTATTGACGCAAGGGAAACGCACTGTAAGAACATACTATCTTCTATGCTTGTCACGCTGTCAGGTATCGTTATTGAGGTCAAAGAATAGCATTTGGAAAACGCATCGCTTCCTATGCTTGTTACGCTTGAGGGGATTATGATTGAGGGAAGCGTTCGACAACTAAAAAATGCGTAATCTCCTACATTTGTCACGCTGTCAGGGATTATGATTGAGGTCAAAGAGTCGCATTCGGCAAACGTAAGTCTTCCTATATTTGTAATACTGTCAGGGATTATAATCGAGATGAGGGAAACACAGTTAGAAAAAGCTTCATCTCCTATACTTGTAACGCTTGAAGGGATTACTATTGAGGCAAGTTGACGGCATTCTATGAATGCACCCTTTCCTATGCTTGTCACGCTGTCGGGTATCTTTATTGAAGTTATAGAGGTTTCGACAAACGCATAATTTCCTATACTTGCCACGCTGTCAGGAATTATGATTGAGGTGATAGAAAAACAATAATAAAACGCTTTATCTCCTATACTTGTAACGGGAAGGCCGTTATAGCTTTTCGGAATAACAATCGCCGAATTGCCGTCGCTATATGCAGTACCTACTGAAACTTCGTAGGCGGTTCCGTCGTCAATAAGGATGTATTCAAGTCCTTCGGTGCCTTTATTATTCCCTCCGCATGACGCGAAAATAAATAAAAAACAGACTGCGATTAATGCGCACATAAGGATTTTTACAAGTCTTTTCATTCCATTGACTCTCCTTTTTATATTCTTTTTTATTTCAAATATATTTTAATTTATGTGTTACTTAAGGTATTACGCGGACTAATATTTATTTAAAATTGAAGGCAGTGCATTTTTTCAATAACAATTAAAAGCTATAACATAATAATAGGCATAAAATTGCACATATGCTAAATACTCCCTGTAGCAGCGCTTAGGTTTTAGCTAATTTTAGCTTCAAACCGCAGTTCATCACAGAAAATTTGGAATACTAATTGAATTTTATTGCAACAGGCCGTTATTTGGCTTCGCTTTCCCTTTCGATGAATTCCTTTGCAAGCTTGGCGTAGGCTATGGCGCCGCTGGATTTCGGAGAATGGAGCATGATTGGAACTCCGAAGCTTGGCGCTTCGCATAGCTTAATATTGCGCGGGATAACGGTGTCGTAAACTTTCTTGCCGAAAAAATTACGGATTTCATCGGTAACCTGCCTGCACATAATACTCCGCATATCGTTCATCGTCAAAACCACGCCGCTTATCCCTATCGAGGGATTTACCCCCCTTTGACGTATAAGTTTAAAGGTATTCATAAGCTGCGTAAGACCCTCAAGTGCAAAAAACTCGCTTTGAATGGGTATTATGGCGGCGTCGGAGGCACCTAAGGCGTTAAGGGTAAGTAAGCCTAACGAAGGCGGACAATCAATCATTATAAAATCGTACGTCTGCTTTAAGGGGAGTAAAACGTCGCGTAAAAACAACTCGCGGCGGTTTTGTGAAACAAGCTCGATTTCGGCGGCGGCAAGCTCTATATTGCACGGAAGTATAAACAGATTGGGCACCTCGGTATCATAAATAGTTTCGGCGGTTGTCGCCTTCCCCATTATCAGGTTATAGACGGTTTTATTTAGCTTCTGTTTCTGAACGCCGAAACCGCTCGAAGCGTTTCCCTGCGGGTCAAAATCCACTAAAAGCACCTTTTTTCCTTCTTTCGCTACATACGCGGCAAGGTTTATAACAGTGGTTGTTTTTCCCACTCCGCCTTTTTGATTGGAAAACGAAATAATCCTGCCCATTAAAACCTCCGCAATTTCCTCATATGTATAATTCAATGCATAAATCTAAGCTTTATCTTTTGAGCGTGACAAATACCGCTACGCTACTATTAAAGTATATAATACCATAACACAACAAAATTTTCAACAGTTTGAGCCTTTTTAATATTTCTCTTTTTTTCGACATATATATAATACATGATAAAATCAGGAATTGAACCGGGGGTTTCGGTAAAAAAAATTATTAACGCTTCGATAGTAATAATAGGGGCGGTCATGGGCGCGGGTTTCAGCTCAGGTCAGGAGATTAACGCTTTTTTCCGCGGGCAAAACCCTTTTTTAGCTTTCTTTATTTGCTTTTCGATTTTTTTCGGCGGTTTCATTCTTTTTTTATATGCCGGTAAGACCTCCGGGGGCAGTCTTTCGGCTCTCCATAAAAAAACCCGTTTCCCGCGCATTCTCGGCGCCCTTATAATTCTTTCTATGTATATCATATTCTGTTCGATGATTTCGGGTATTAACGCCATATTTTATTCCCTTTACCCCTCCCGCATCTTCGCTTTCGCCGCACAAGCGGTTATCAGCCTTGCCTCGGTGTTCGTACTCCTCCGCGGTATAGGAGGAATAAAAAAATTCAGCCTGATAAGTATGCCCTTTGCGCTTATCTTTCTTGTCGTGCTTTGCTGCCTTAACCTCCCGGATACAGCCCCCCGCGGCGCGTCTTTTATGATATTCCCTTCCTCTCTTATGTACTGCTCTATGAATATCGCGCTTTCTGTCGGCGTCCTTACTACCCTCGGAGGAGAACTCAGTTCAAAAGAAATAAGGGTTACTTCTTTTGTCTCGGGCGTTATCCTCTCATCTCTCTTAGCGCTTATCCTGGCCACTCTAAGCGCCTTTCCCGAAACGGTAATGCCTATATTCTCCCTGTCCGACTCTCCCTTTGCAATTGCCGCGTGCTTTGCGCTTTTATTTATATCAATAATCACTACTTTATTGTCTTCAGCCCACGGCGTGGTTATAAGCCTGAACCGTAATCCTGGAAGCCCGGCTTCAACCTTTAAAACCTCCTTTTCCCGTAAAAAGCCAAATTCCACGCGTTTGTTTAGACAAGCTGCCGCGCAAAAAAATAACTTCTTAAGCTCGGATAATTTTATCCTTCTGTGCGTTTTTTTATCCGGCAATATAGTAAGCCTTACGGGATTTGATATTATAGTTAACTATATCTATCCCGCTATGTCGATTTTCTGCATAATATATATTTTGATAATTCTTGCGGCGCATATAAAATTACCTGATCGCCAAAACGCAAAAATTCTTAAAAAACAAATGGACAAGCCGCTAAAATAATTGGACAAGTTAAAACGCGTTAAAATAAATTCGTACAAGCAAAAAACATATAAACAATACGCAAAATATTCGAAAAATGTTAAAATGAAATCCATTTTTGTTTTCTTTGTTGGCGGTGCTTTTTTGTTAATATTGCCGCCGCTATATAAATCGTCACGAAAATTTTGATTCTCTTCTTATTTAAGAATAGAAATCCGATACACGATTTATTTTTCAGTTAAAAATAATTAGCCCTGATTCGTATTAAAGGATTTATATTCTTACTATTTCATACATACGTATACTTATAAATTATATTCAATAAAATCTCAAAATTAATGTGGATAAGTGGATAACTTTTGTGGATAACCCGCTTTTTTTATGGGGATATGCATGGATAACTTTAAAATACCCTTTAAAAACGGCAATTGGCGGCTATGTATAATTATGTATGCGGATTTTTGTTCTATATGTCTGTCGCATTATGTCGTTTTTTGCGGAAAAACCTACCTCTTTTTATGTATAACGACTAAATATGATGTATTTTAATTCAAAAAGCTACGACACAAATAGTTAAAAGCCGATTTTATAATTTTTTACTAAAAATATTCAACCGTTTATCAACGCATTATTAATAATATTCATTGGAAATAAAATATGTTAATAAAAAATTTTGTGTAAAAACTATGGACATTTCAGAAAGATTATGGTAAATTATTATCACAAAAGACATGAAACACAATGAAACTAAGCGGAAAGGTGGCGGCATGAAAAGTGAACGTATAAAGAATATTTTACTTAATATCTCGGCGATTTTGGGGGCGTTATGCCTTATGGTCGGTTTTATTGCCCTGTCGGTGGACTTTGTCGCCTATAACAAAAACTTTTATAACCGCGAATTTAAAAAATACGACGTTTTGGAGAGAGCTTCGCTTACAGAGGAAAATCTCTATATAGTGCGCGATAAGATTATAGGATATTTCAGCGGACGCGATAAAAGCCTGCAAACTTATGTCCTTTTTACATATGAAAAGGATGTTGAACCTTCTCCTTTTTATACTGAAGACGAATTGAGTCACATGGTGGACGTTAAAGTAATTTTCACCGCCGTCAGAATTCTCTATTGTGCTGCCCGTTATCGGCGCCGGATTAATTTTCATTTCGGTGTGGTTTACAAAAAAACGCCCCCGCCTGATGACTGCGGCTTTCGGCTGCGCGGGGGCTATGATTATCATCTTTATATTTTTAGCCCTAATGGGCACGTTTATAGCGATAGATTTTGATGCAGCGTTCACTACCTTTCATAAAATATTTTTTAGCCAAGGAAATTGGCAATTCCCGTCCGACTCGCATATGCTTGAAGTCCTCCCCGAGGGCTTATTCATGGACGCGGCAATCTATATAATTATATACGGATTCGGTTTTACGATATTACTCGGGACAGCGGGAATTGTTTATAGAATTATTACTAAACGAAAATTGAAAAAAATTAATCCAAACCGAGCAAAAACTGAGGACCTTCCATAATATTTGTAAAAAAATTAAGCTTTAAAAAAGCGGTCAGATACTATCTGTTTGCCGAAGCTTTCCGCACGGATTTTACACATAAGAAAGCTATAAGCTTTTCTATTTAAAAATACTAATAGAATGTTCTTAATGTTATGGCATACGGCAAAAGGCGTTACTGCAAAAAATTAAATATTTTTTATTTGAAAATGTTCGAAAATTTTGTTTGCCGTAGCTTTGTCTATTCCTGCCTTTTCTTTTATCTCCTCGGCCGAAGCGTTTGTCAGCTCTTCAACGTTACGGAAGGCTTTCATAAGAGCCATAGCTCTTTTGCGTCCCACGCCGCTAATATCTTCAAGCCGGCTCTTGAGGGCGTTTTTTGAATGCAGACTTCGAAAATAAGTTATTGCGAACCTATGCGCTTCGTCGCGTAAATTTATGAGGAGCTTAAGCCCCGCACTGTCACGCGGAAGCGCTACAGCCGCGCTTTCTCCTCTAAAAAAACCTCCTCCCTTTTTTTTGCGAGAGAAATTATGTCTATTTTTTCGCCTGCCTCCTCCATGGCTTCAATTGCGCTCGATAACTGCCCTTTTCCGCCGTCAACCACGATTAGGTCGGCCTGGCTCCGAATTTGTCATCGCCTAACCTTAAAAACCTTCTTAAAAGCACCTCTTTCATACTTCTGAAATCGTCCGCGCCCTCCACCGTTTTCACTTTAAAGCGCCGGTAATGCTTGGGTGATTTTTCGCCGTTAACAAAAACTGCCATCGAGGCCACTTTGTCGACGCCGCTTATGTTACTTATATCAAAACACTCTATCCGCATGGGTAACGCGCTAAGGTTAAGGGCTTTATAAAGATGCTCCACCGCGCCGAGAGTGGCATTATGCTTTTTCTCTGCCGCAGTTTGTTTATTAATGATATGAAAATATGCGTTAAGCATACCCATCTCGAGAAGTTTCTTTTTTTCTCCCTTTTTTGCGTTTTTTATATGCACCGCTTTATTAAAACGCTCAGATAAAAGCTCCTCGAGAGCTTTTTTTTCTGGAATATCGATATTAACGATTATCTCCGACGAAATTTCATTACGCATAGAATAAAACAACAATAAAAAACTCGCCAGATTCTGCGCCCCGTCAAGGCTGCCGTCGGTAATAGTATAACACTCGTTATGTACAGTTTTTCCCCCGCGTACTAAGGTTTCGGAAACGGCGGAATTTATGCCGTCGGTGTTAACGGCATAGATGTCGGCGTCAAATAATTTATTCGATTCGCAAATCGTTTTCTGCCCTGAAAGCCGCTATCGCCGCAATCTGCTCTTTATACTTTAATCCGGTTTCATATTGGCCGTTTTCAGCCGCCTCGTACATTTTTTGCGTAAGACTTTCAATGATGGATTTATCGTTCCCTTCAAGGAAGTCAATGGCCTCCCTGACCGCCTTCCCGTATTCCTCCTTGGTTATCTTTTTTACACAGGGAGCAAGGCAGCGGTGAATGTGGTAGTTAAGGCAAGGGCGGTGATTTACCGGCACAGCGCTAAGGTTATGGGTGCAAACTGCAAGCGGGAAAAGGTCGCGGAGAATCTGAATAAGCCCCCTTAGGTTACCTATTATAGGTCCGAAATAGCGCGCGCCGTCTTTCTCTATTTTTCGCGTGACTGTAAGACGGGGGAAATCTGAATTTACGTCAATCCTTACAAAGGGGAAATGCTTGTCGTCCTTTAAAAGAATATTATAAGGCGGCATATATTTTTTGATAAGCGTAGACTCGAGCGCCAAGGCATCCTTTTCGGTAGGTGTAACGATATAGCGGAAGTCAACGGCACGCATGATAAGCGCCTCTACCTTAGGCACTCTCTCGGCAGATTGCATAAAATATTGCCGCACCCGGTTTTTAAGATTTTTCGCTTTACCAACGTAAAGAACCGAACCGTCGTCGCCGTAATAAATGTAAACCCCGCTGTTTTCGGGAAGTGTTTTAAGCTTTTCTCGTATATCCATAAAAACTATACTAAAGCTAATTAAATGTTTTGTCAAGAAAAAAATAAAATATTTTTAATCGTTCATCGCTGCGCTCTTTTAGAAACTATGATTTCGTATTAACGCAGAATAATAAAATAAAGATTGGGATTGTTCTTATTAGCGCACAATGATAACTTAAAAATGCATAATGAAAATAATAATTCAGTCTTTCTCTCTTCGATAAAACCTTAATTATACGCTTGCCGCAAAGCATTAAAGGTATGCTATTAAGAAACTTTGAATAGAAAACAAAATGATTGAAAAACATAGTATTTAGAAAACAATTTTATTATTGGAACAAGACCTGATAAAAGGACGGTTAAATAATCTCGATTCCCTTATTATAGGTGCGTGTTGACGAAGCCGATATGTTGTATTCCCGTAAAAGCGAAAGGCATTTTTCTTCGCCTGAATTACATAAAGAGTAGAGCATACTGCCCGAGCCTGTCATATTAAGATTATTTAATATAGGAGAAACTGTATCATAAAGGAAAGCAAGATTAGGATTAACCTTGAGAGCCGAAGGTAAAAGCGAATTATCCATGTTTTTCGCTATTCCGTCAAGGTCGCCCCCCATGAAAGCTTTTAAAAGCTTAAGATTGTTAACGTGCATCGGCGGATTTTCCATACGGTCATATACCCTGTAAACTTCGGGAGTACTGTTTCCGGGAAAACAGGGTATAAGAATTATCGCATATTGCGCGTTAGAATCGTAAATCGTGAAACGCTCGCCGAAGCCGCTGAGCAGCGCAAGCCCCCCGATAGACATATACGGTATGTCGCTTCCGATGCTTGTAGAATGAAGTCTAAGCCTTTCCGCGGGCAGGCCGAATAATTTGGAAAATGCAAAAATAATACCTGCTCCGTCGGCCGCCGAGCCTCCCATTCCCGCCATGGCCGGGATATGCTTTTCAATAATAATATTTACTCCGTTAGTGCCGAAAGCGTCCCGAAGTATGCATGCGGTTTTAAATGCGGTATTGTCCTCCTCTCTTATGTCCATCCCCTTTGTTTCTACACGGATAAAGCTGTCTTCTCTTTTTTCAACGGTTATAATATCAAAAACATCAACCGATGTCACCACTGAATCGATTC
>JAVIWB010006590.1:0-116466 GCA_031893035.1 Dermolepida albohirtum | reverse complement strand
CGCGACAGACGACGAACTTCAACAGAACGAAGTTAGGTACTCGATAGAGGATATAAGCATCGAGACCATTGCCTTTTATGCTTCTATTAGTATGATGTCGTAAGAAGAAAAACGAGAAACAGCAAGGTACTGACTCATTATTACGGCAGTTAATCATAAAATACTGGGAATAACTAAAAAAAAAATATTATGACAATAATAATAATAATACAATAAAGTAAAAATAAATCATCGAGGAGATCTATAACCCTTCAATAGTATTGATTACAATCTTAAACTGACAAGCGATGTCACGAAATATGAACACAAGAAAAACTGTGCATGTAACAAAGTGTAAAGTTAAATTGCTCTTTCAGAAATTTAAAGTGTAACAGAAAAACCATATTAAACGTGGATACTAGCACGTTGCCATTTATTATAGTTGTGGATAGAGTTTCCGGAGAAGCGCATATATAGAATATGAAGAGAATATATTTAAGATACAGAAAGCTTAATACAAATAAATTGTTATACGCAAACTTAATATTTTTCAAAAACAATAGATCTACAAAATAGAACTGAAAAATAGGCTGGGTATGTAGCAAAATACAGACTCCAAGAAAAACAAAAACAGACTATAGAATTAGTAAATGTTTGAAAACTACTTACAATAGTTTTCTAAGAATACTAACAATAAGTTCATGTGGCGCCTTCTTTACAAATTTCAGAGAAAGTTTGAACAATATCATCCCTCCATGAACCCGGCCTCTAATTATTATATGATGTAATAAATAGAGTACATAGAGTACTATACAAACTACTTTGTAAAAAGAAAGATATCGGAAAAGGAAAATTAACGAGAGTGACAAAACTGGACAACGTTGAAAGAGAAGAGAAAATGAAAACAAATATAACACGTAAACTACAAGAAATTGAAACACGGCAGAAAAGATGATTTAGATATTTACTGGAAATATGAACGTGATTTTATAATAATAATAATAATAATAATAATAATAATCTTTATTGTCCAACAGACAAGCCACTTAAAGGACAAATCAAACAATATGTACAGTGTGCAAGTATTAAATGAAACTAACTTAAATATATATAAAAATTAAAATATACAATATTAATAATAAATGAAAACTAAAAACTTAAGAATATATTTATAGGAAAAAAAAAATAACTTATATGAAACCAAAGTTGTACCACACTCTTAAACCACCGAAAGAATTACCCATGAAAAGGATCTGGGAATCACCTATTCGCATTCCTGCACATATGGGTAAGTGGAGCTTTCAATAGAACATTAGTCCTGGCCCTCGGAAGAACGAAGGAATCAGAAGACCGAATGGAATGAGAAGGAACCAATAGAGAAACCTGAGACAGTACAGAAGGGGCATCCACACCATTATTGATCAAGTTAACAAGAAACTTCGCACTGGTAGCATCCCTACGACAAGACAAAGATTGGAAGCTGTGTCTAACCAATAACGCCTCATAATCAACTCCCCTCGGTGGGTATGTACCATCAAGCCGGTAAGATAAGTACTTTAAAAATCTTTTCTGGATTCTCTCCAGAAAGAAACTTTGATAAATATAGCACGAATACCATACCACCGAGGTATATTCAAGCTTAGTCCGGACAAAAGCATAGTATAAAACCTTGAGAGCCGTAATGTTATTAAAATGTCTGCAGGAACGCACAAGGAAACCCAAAGCACGTGACGCCGAAGCACATACAGTAGTGATGTGATCTGTACATTCCAATCTGGAGTCAAACAGGACCCCAAGATCCACAATTCCTCAGAATGACAGTGTGACCAATGGTGTACTGACTAATAAGGGCATTATTGCTTTTAGTAAAAGTGACCACAGCATACTTATCAACATTAATAATAATATCATTCTGCACACACCAATCACTAATTGTATTAAGATTATGCTGCAGTATCCGGCAATCGTCATAGGATGTTATCCTAGAAACAATTTTTAAATCATCAGCATATGCCAAGGAATTACATGTAAGTGATTTGAACAGATCGTTAATGAAAATATTAAACAATAAGGGTCCCAAAGTGGATCCCTGTGGAACTCCAGAAGAAGCAGTATATACATCTGACGAAAATCCATTATACGAAACATAGCAACTTCTGTTATGTAGATATGGAGAGATCAAATCAATTACATAATGGCAAAATCCAAAGCTGGATAATTTAGAAACTAATACTGAGTGGTTAATTGTGTCGAAAGCCTTAGCAAAATCAGTATAAACGACATCCACTTGCTGTCTATTGTCCATTGACTCGCTAATAAATTGTGTTATTTCCACTAAGTTGGAAACAGTGGATCTACCAGCAGTAAAACCATGCTGCTGCAGAGAAATAAAGGGTTTCAAACATTTAGTAAGTTTTCGGTGGAGAATATAATCTTAGCAAAATTAGATAGAATACTAATTGGTCGATAATTATGGAGAGAGCAACGATCACCTTTCTTAAAAACAGGAACGATTCTAGTGATCTTCCAGACATCGGGAAAAGTTGAAGTCGTCATGGCCAAATTAAATATAACAGCAAGTGGTTCGCACAAAACTGAAGCACAGTCCCTAATGATAAAACTAGGAAGTCCATCGTGACCCGACGCAAAATCAGCCCTGAGTACATTAATACTCTGAAGAACATCACTCAATGTGAATGGTGTCAGGTACAATGAGTTAAAACATAGATTATACGATTCGGTGCCTGTGTGAACAGAGCCCGGACGGAAAACATCAGAAAAAACCCGAGCGAAGGCATCAACAATTTCACGGGGATTCGTAATTTCCTCATCGCCAAGACGCAGACAACCGGGAATCCTAGATGCACCAGACCTACTATTAATGTACCCCCAAAACTGTTTGGGATCTGAACAGATGTTCTGCGATATATTCGAACAATACACGCCATATGCACTACCTATCTCCAACTTGACCAATCTGCGCAATCTCTTGAATTCATTACGGAAGTAAATAGGTCTAGTGGCTTTCCATTTTTTAAAATAATATTCCTTCAGTTTGACCAATTGAATCAATGCAGAGTTAAACCAAGGCGGATATCTCCGATTTTTTCTATTCACCCTAGGTACATAATCATTAACAAGCTCGTACAAGATATTGTAAAACCTATCAACGGCCAAGTTGACATTCTTAAACGTGCTGAGAAAAGACCAGTCAATTTCAGCCATAGCACCATAAAGAGCAGTCAAGTTAGCCTTCCGAAAATTAAATCTTAAATTATTGTTGGAAGGAAAACTAGTAAAGTGTCCCGTCAACAGCTCAACAGATATGGAAAGTGCAGGGTGTAAATAATCCTCAGAAACTAAAGGATCCGGATCACGCGAAACCTGGACGATACAATTGAAATTTGACAGAACCAAATCAAGTAGCCTTCCATCAGAGTTAGTTACAACATTAGATTGCCGCAAATTCAGACAGTTCATAAAACTTTGCAATGCAATGAACTTACGATCCCTAACATTATCAACGCTGCCAAACTTAGGGTAGTTAAAATCACCACAGATTATGAGGTTTTTGTCCAACAACTCTAAAGCAAGTGCTTCAAAAAGGGTTTCAAAATCATCACATATAACATCAGGTGGTACATACAATACAATATAATAAATAGTAATGGAACCATAATTACATCTACACATAGCAACATCAATTAAAGGAGTCACTTCTGAGGTAGTACTAACACTAAGTGGTACACACGACGTATTTTGAGGAAAAGCAATCAACGCACCACCACCACAAGATTTACCCACAGCACTAAGGTCACGATCTTTCCTCGTAACTGTAAAGGAAGAATCCAGAACTTCATTATCATTAACATCAGGAGATAGCCAGGTCTCGGTTAGCAAGATACCATCCGCATCAATATTGAAACTGTTGGAGTATACTTTATGAAGTTTAGTTCTGAGGCCCCGCACATTCTGATAGTATAACCGAAAATCAGTGACCTGTCTGCTGGAACCATTCAGTTTCCCGAACTTGGACCACCACTCATAATCTTCGGAACTTCATGCACGTATCTGATAAAAATATCCGTCTCTCCAGCTGCCTTCCGCTCATCCAACTCACGCTTAATCGTCCTATAGAAATTCAGTTGCGCAGGTGTCCTATCCCTGGACACGAATATGGACTTATATCTTTCGTCATTCCTCAAATTTCTGCTCTTACGCAAAGCCTTGGCAACATCGTCAAAGCTAGGTAAAGCTACTTTAACAGGACGTCGACGAGCACCCCCGGAGGGATCATATCTTCCAAGTCTAACAGGGGCAATCTGACCAACCGAAAGCTCCAAGGCAGACAAAACCCCGCCAACAGGCGATTTAGCAAACACACGAGTTAGATCACAAAGAGAATAAAATGGAACAAGAGACATTTTGAAGATTTAATTGTTTTTCGAAATATTCTCAACGAAGATTAATGCACTTTTGCATGCGATTGAACAAACTCCACTCCGTTGTTGATACAGTCAAAATAGCGTTTTTTAAGGCATCGGCTGCTCATTCTGATGGCTAGAACCTTTTATCACGCAATCCGTTCTTGATTTTCGGAAAGGTAAAGAAATCGTTGGGGCTTAGATCCGGACTGTACGGAGGATGATCCAAAAAAAAAAATTCAATTGTCTTGCGCGCTGTGAGCAAACTTGCATTGTCTTAGTGGAGGATGATTTGTCACTCTCGGTTGGTTTTTCGAAGCTCAGCAATGATTTGTGGCAAACAACTGATTATATACAAATCGGCAGTAACAGTTCTTTGATCTTGGAAAGGAATTGTTATTGCATGCTCTGCTTTCGAGACATATGTCGTGACCATCTTTTTGGAGACACTTCGAGAACGGAAGACTATTGTCGGCTTTTCGTCACCTTGGAACACTCAAACAGACGACTGGCGTTCATTTTCTGGCCCGTTTGAGGAAATCCAAGATTCATCCCCACTAACAATATTGTACACGTTTTTAGAGTTGCCGACGTTGAAGCGCTCTAGAGTTTTTTGGCACCAATTCACCCTAGCTGCTTCCTATTCTTCGGTTAACAGATGCGGTATCCAACGGGAAACTATTTTTTCACACAATTCTTGTGAGTGACTGCCGTTTTTATTTTGGTGAACCTGCTCTTGGATCGTCTCTAAGACTAATCCGTTTACGTTTGAATTCTCCATACCAACGAAAAATTGTTAGCCGCTGTGGTGCTCCATTGCCGACAACAAAATCAACTCAGCGAGGCATTCTTATTGAGATAATTCTCTTCGAAAATTATAGAAAATTATTCCGCGAAAATGTTATCGGTTTAATTCCATTCTTCAACTAACTTGTTAACTTTGACAGTTCGCTGTAGCGACAGCACTACACGTATCGCACTGAAACTTTGAATTTGGTTTAACTAAAGATGGAGGTTAATTTTTAAATGCTGATATTTGATTAGTGGCTCCCTCTATGTCCCACTATGCAAAACTTAAGACATCCCACATATAATAGTAAGATCTCTATGTAATAGAATTTGATGCCGTTTTAGGACTATTATTACAATTTCCTTGTTGATTTCCAAGACGAATAAATGACATTATCGTCATCTGTTAACTCCCATAGACATATATCAATTAAATCGCTTTTTAGCCTTTGATTTGTTGGGAGAGTCTACTGTAATACTTTTATCTTCAGGATTTCAGTGTGTTTTCATAATTAATTTCATCTCGTTTTTCTTTCTTAAGCAATCAATACACAGATATCCCTTGGGTACTTATTATAACCTAGTTTTCGCTTGATTTCTGAAAGTCCTTTTTTGTCATTTAATTCACTCCGGAAATAACCCAGTTTGTTGTTTTGGTGGAATCACTTTCTTCTGCTATTTCATTTTCGATAAGCAACGAGACTATTGATAGATGTGGAAATTAAATCAATCGCATAATTAAAATTATCCACACACTAATGGCATTTACAATATTTCTAATTAACTGCAGTTAATATATTAGCAGCAGTGGGAAATTTTCTGCACCAGATGTATGGCAATGTACAAACACTTACTTTGTCTCTTAAAGAATAAGAAATATGTATTTCTCAGGCTTCATTACTAATTAAATTATAAACGAAGAGCAAGCATTCTAAAAGTACAATTTTTTCGGGCGCAATTAAAATTATGAAAAATTTTCTTAACAGCATACGTTCGTATAAGTGGAATGTTATCTTGAGTGTCTGTTAAGGAATTCGGTAAAGAAGGTCGCGGTGTTAATTTCGAGTGCGGTAGGTACTTGAGATGTGAGTGGTGACAGTTATATTGGATCATCGCTAAGACAATAGTTGGCATGCCTGCGATTAGCAAATTTTCGTTGACTAGTTGAAACAAGTAAAGCTCATCCCGGTACAGTTGATGAAGTGCCGTTGACAAATGAGAAAACAGTTTGCGGAGAGAATACATTAGACGGAAAATTAATGTAGATACGTTATACAACAGACTATGTATTTAAGCAAAGAAGCTCTAAAATATGTATTTTATACTGAAATTGTAATAAAAAAAGAACTACGGGAAATAAGTTTACAATTTTAATGATAAATAAGAAAGAATATTTATGTTTTTAAGAAACATTTATTTACAGGGTGTTTCACAAAGGATATACGTATTTCGAATGCATATATTTATTAAACTTTGAGACATACGAATATGAAACTTTACACACATATTTACGAACCTTTCAAGATCAGATTACAGATGCTCAATATGTCCTACATCAGCGACACGAACAATATCATATCGATACTCAAATTCCTCCCATACTCGGGCAAGCATATCCTTCGTCACTGATGTTATGGTAGTACGGATGCGGTTCTTCAACTCTTTCAGATTCTGTGGGAGTGGTGGTACATAAACGTTGTCTTTAACGAAACTCCACAGGAAAAAATCACTGGGTGTCAAATCCGATGTCCGTGGAGCCTAGACATGCTAAGTCTCCAGCTCCTTGACGACCAATCCAACGGTTCGGTAGAGTTTCATTGAGATATCCACACACTTGGCGATTCCAGTGAGGGGGTGCCCCGTCTTGTTGAAAAATGAAGTTTTCTTCGCGCATAGCGAGATACTGCTGACGATTAACCGTGTTTCCATCAAAGAAGAATGAGCCGTAAACAGGTGATCGGGATATCGCACAAAACACTTGAATTTAGGCGAATATCGTACATGTTCAATGACTGCATGTGGGTTTTGTAGACCCCAAATTCGAACATTGTGTTTGTTTATCAGACTACTAACATGGAAAGTCGCTTCATCACTGAACACGATGAGTTGTGCGAAAGTGTTACTATTGTCAATAGCATCATGAATCTCTTTACAAAATGCCACACGTTTCCGTTTGCCATCAGGACGCAGAGCTTGTAAGAACTGTAATTTGTACGGCTTCATAACCAACCGACATCTCAAAAAACGCCAAATTATTGTTGTAGGCAGTTGTAACTCCCGACTGGCACGATGAGTTGATTTTGAAGGATTACGTTGGAAAGCAGTTTGAATTCATGCAACATTTTCTTCAGAAACACGAGGGCGGCCAGGTCTCTTACCTTTACATACACATCCTGTATCTACAAACTGTCGATGCCACCTGCGAATGTTCCACCCATTTGGAGGATCAATTTGGTAGCTTAACCTGAAACGTCTTTGCACTGTAATCACGCAATTGCACTTCGCAAACTCGAGAACACAAAATGATTTCTGCTGCGGAGTATCCATTTTAAACATATAACGGTTACCAAGAAAAACAGAAGACAACTGACATCTAGCGGCTATTATATAAACTAGACTATGCATTCGTTTCTCCAATAGCCGAGTCGAGACACAGCAATCGATAGTTTGGACAAAATAATACTTTGTAATACGTATATTCTTTTTGAAACACGCTGTATTTCTACTTATTTTTCGTTTTCCAAATATAACACATCTGATAATCGCATGCCTTTTCTGGACACCAAAATTATTATAAACAAATATAATAATTAACGAATTAATTGCTATTAGAAGGAAAAGTGAGTTTCTCTAACTTTTATTTTTATTATTGTGTCACTCAAAAATAATTCGCTATTTTAAGAAATAAGAAATGATTATTTCCATGTACATCGACAAAAATTTGAACTTCTAATTACATTCGTAACAATATTTATCTCAAATTCCTTCTAGATACGATCAGTTATCTTGACAATAATTAGCATCGATTTAGAAAATAGAAATACAGGCTGATTTAAATAAGTGAACACGATTTCAAAGGGCTATATTTTTAAACTACTTATATATTGTATTTAAATTCTATAGATTGCATTTGATTATACATACATATATTAAAGTCTATAGATATGCCCCCTTCAGCTGGATGAATAACCACAGTTCACCATGTCTCTAAAACGGTTTCTTAGGTCATTTAAATTTGTGGGAGTAGATGGTATCTAAACTACATCTTTCACAAATCCACACAGAAAACAATTTCGGGGAATCAGATCCAGTGACCTCAGTGGCCATAACTGAACGGTTAGGTCGCGACCTCTCCATTGTTGAGGAAACATAGAATATTCAAATGTTTAAGGGATGGAGCCCCATTCTGCTTGAAAATGCAATCTTCTGAATCTTCATTAATTTGAGAAACAAGTCAGTCTTGCAGAATTCTAAGATTCATCCAGTAATTGTGCTTTCATTAAAAAAGAAAAGTTCGTAAACATTTGCCGTTTATTCCAAAGTCATGTGCTCTTCCACGCTGAAATGTTAAACTTACGAGGAAATGAAAACTGCCCCGATGAACTCGCGAATGCAAAAAATGTGTGTGTTGCATAAATAGCCATCTTGTTCACAACTAACGCTGCTATGTGGAGCTAGAATCGCTTCGAAACTTTACAGCATCCCTTTTCAAATGTAATTGGCAGAATTCAAATATAATATATAATGCGGGAAGTATAACCAATTGAAACTGTGTCCATCTCTTTGAATAATACTGTATACTCAGCATTAATAATTTCAATTTCTCAATTGCTTATTTAAAATGGTACTAAAGGCCGTTAATGAAATATAATGCTGCTTTCAAATCTCTTATATCGACCACACTTATATGCTCATATAAATACATATATATATATATATATATATATATATATATATATATATATATATATATATTGCTTCCATGACAAAATAAAAAAAATAATAGTAAATTTATTGTCCAAAAAATTACCTTTCCAAAGCAAAACAAAAATATATTACAATAAATATTATAAATTAAAAAGTACATACAAACCTTTAACATTACTAACACTCTTCCTTGAAAGAGCAAAATCTGTGAAATATTTTTTAATTTCGTCCGGAATGAAATTGAGAGTTTTAGCAGTTTTGTACTACAGCCGAGATTGAATCTATCACCTCAAAGTGATATTAAATTATAACGAGATCTTTTATACCTTGTACAATATAATACAACTGACAAAAGCAACTAGAATGATACCAGTGACAAGAACGAATTTCCCGAATACCGTCTTATTGGATGTCAATGAAGATTGCGCCGCTCGTCGTTTATACTATTTTTTGTTGTAATTGAAACGACTCGGAATATTAGCTTATGCTAAATCGTATCATATATTGCAATATGATTTGAATAAAATAGCAAACGTGTTTATCATGTTATTCCTTTACTGGAAGATAAAAGGTACTAGTTCAGGCTAGAGTTTGAACTCGAAGCTTTAAGAAATTATTTCTTTCATGTTTATCAATTGCTTTAATTAGAAATAGCTAAGCTAGGGACTAGGTCTATTATGAATGAAATTTGGAAAACTATTAAATATATTTTTTATGTGTAGAACATACAGTAGATTCACTATGTTACGAGAGTTTATATAAAAACAATGTTGTGGCGATCGGCTAAATATATGAAACTGAACTTCACTGAAACTCAGTTTCAGTGTAGTAGTTCAGTCCTGAAGATGTCCCATACAAATGGGTACGAAACGTCGGCAGATATACTAGTGACGCGGTTCCAGCCCGGAAACCCAGAAGCAGATAGCATGGACCACGACCGCGGAAGTCTACGTACCAGCTAAATAGCTATTCTTATAAATAAAAGTGGTGCAAAATCTTGTTTGGTACAAGAAAGGAAGTGAACTTATTAAAACAACAAAATAATTGTTGAATATATAAAGTAGGGAGAGAACTGGACATTCATTTCTCAGATAGAAATGAAAGCACTTTAACTGCCATTCAAGACCACATCTGTTGACCAAGCGAACAGCGACATGTGCATATAAACATGGCCAATTCCCAAATAAGGCGTAGTTAATAAAACTACTGCCAAGAAAGCTAGGCTTTGTCGACAATTTGTAATTATGGACAATACACTCCTGGTATCCTGCTATGTTACTATCGAAACAATATTGATAACACTATATTATGACCTATATATTTATATATATATATATATATATATATATATATATCAACTGCGTATTTATGTTCGCATACGTGCAAGAGCAAGAAAGACATGTATGTAGAAATAACTACTTCTATATATTTTTCTATTTGATTTATAGAACTTCGAAAGGAAACAACTACGAAATTATATTGTTTATAAGTGCTTTTACTTATATCTGAGACACTACTTTGCACTTTATATATATGTATAGTCCATCTCCTGGACAGAAAGGCACTTGTATAACAATATAATTTGTTTCCTTTCGGAATGCTATAAGTCAAATAGAAAATTATTTTTAAGTTAAAACAACACTATTATTTCTACATATTTATGTCTCTTTGAGCATGCTCGTGTGTGAACATAAATGCGTAGTTATCTTTTTTTAGAAACAACCAGAAAATATTATTGAATGAGTTCTTTGTCATTGTTCAAAGCCTTTGTTCCTTATATTAGAATTGTCATAATTTCGTTCACTGATTATTTATAAAAAATTACAATTACATTGAAATAAAACAATGTGACATTTTTCAAGCGTTTTTCCCTGTGCATGACTTTATGTTTATGAACTATTTGAAATGTTAATTCAATTTATGAAAGAATGACATTCAATAGCTTATTGAATTAAAGATTTCATTTTCCTCAGTGAATGTTATGAATTAGAATATTTTCTTCAATTTCCGTATTAGTAATTTATAGCATAGATTAAACTATGTATCGATATTTGAAATTATGATACAATTGAATTGAAGATTTCATTTTCCTCAGTGAATGTTATGAATTAGAATATTTTCTTAATTTCCGTATTACAAAAGCAATTAAACTATAATATTTGAAATTATGATACAAAAGTAATTAGAATAATATCGATCATACAAAAAATTGACTTATGATATTTCTTTACGCCATATTTGAAAATATATATATGTCATACATTCCTAAACAGAAACAAAACTAATAAATTAAATGAACTGTTCATTTTTCTCTTAATTTTTAATTCCATTTACTACATTTTAATTTTTTTTTATATAGATTCACTAACTATAAATGTAATATTACATGCTACAATTAAAACATTTCTCACGTCATTTTTGTTGGATTTCAGTATTCTCAGCCACGGAAAATTTACTTACTTCGTCCTAAAACAAAAGAAAAACACGAAATTAGTAACATACTGTGGCAACATAGAAAATATAAAAAAAATAAAGGGGCTACAACTACAAAAAATAAAATCGAATCAATAACGTTTCTCACCCGCTTTACACTCTGAGGGTTTTTATTTTACCTCATTTGAAAATATCTACCCCAGACTTTTGTACGGTAGCGAATTGAAATGCAGGAATTTAATCTACACAATATGATACTCTCTTCCTTACACACAATTCAACAACAAATGTAGCGTAAATATGAAAGCCTTATTTTTATTGTAATCGAGTATTTTGAATCTGAATTATTTCTTTTTATGCAATTAAACAAACATAACAGAATAATAAAAGACTTCAAAATAGCATTTCACCAACTTACTGTTAATTTGAAACCCATATCTGGGTTTCAAATTAACCTGATTTTTGAAGGTACTTAAATTAAGAGTTTTAAAAATCATAAATCATAAAAAATATACATTTCCCATTTTAATTTTAATTTAAGAAAAAATGTACATATAAACACGGCTAAGATTGTAAGATATTTCTCATTATTTTAAAAGATTCATATCTATTTTCATTATATTATCTTTAAAGGATATGCTTTTCATTGCAAAATGTTTTATTTAAAATCCAAAAAGTTGATTTTAATCTAAAACATAAATACAGACAATAGAAACAAAAATTAATCAATACAAAGTAATAAATTACCCATGGCTTCGTTTAATGTATAGTTTTAAGCTCCAAAATGAATCTATTCATTTTTTTTTTTCAATCTATAAAGCGACGCTGCTTATTAGATGTTTAACATTCATTACATGCAATCTCGACAAGTACTAATTGTAACACGTTCCAAGTGAATTGGTACTGAATAAATTGAAGCAATGGCATTTGTCAGTATAAATAAATCAACAATCCATTGCTTTCTTAATGTGTAACAATCTGGAAACATTCGAAATGTAAACAACATAACACTAGTTATAAGACATCATTTTTTGTTAAAAATTAAGATGGTTATCATATTGAAATAATACAGAAATTATTGTATATTAAAAGGAATACAAATAATACGATATTTGGATGAATCATATTACCCAGCAGTAAAATCATATTATTGAAATATCGATCAAGTGAAATATCCATTTTCTTTTTCAATGAAATATCAACAAAATATCCATAAGCAGAAACGAATACTAACGAAGAATTCTACTATATCTTGAAGCATGGTTGAAGTTGTCGAACAAAGATGGCGGCAGGATAATGGAATATATTAAATATGTCAAATTTTAATAATAATAATAATAATAATAATAGTAATTCTAAATACGAATGGTAAGTTTAAACGCATGAAATTTTCAAGGCGTTCTAATAAAAGTTTAGACACTCGACGGAAAGCCAAAAAACCACGACTAAAAGACTTAAAAGAAATTGCAATATATGAGCAGAGAGATTATTGCAATTCTCTTGAAAATAATCAGACGTGTTTGGTAATTTATGTGTAAATTTCACGCATAAATTTGAAACGTCGACAAAACAAAAAAATGTCCGAACATTTATATCGACTTTAAAACCATTTATTATAATAAAAGGTATCTGTAATTCATAATTAGTGTAATTTGAGGTCAATAAAATTTAATTTAATTTCCGAATTTGTACTGCTTCCATTTTTAGACTTTTTGAATTTTTCTTAATTTTAAATAATTTGTTTATTTTTGGAAATAATTTTTTTTAAATTTTAAAATATGCAATAAGAGCGTATTAAATGAAGGTAGGTGGTCGATATTTCTAGGATTTGTGTATTTAAGCCGTATTTAACTTTAATTATAACAATTAAAATTCAGAATTAGGAAATTTCATTTTAATAAATATACAGAGAGAGCCAGCCAAACGAAAGCAGGGTTATCTCCAGAGTTTGGTGTTTAAGTAGCATAACTTCATCGTCTTCCAGAGGTCTTGGGTGCCTTATTCGTTCTTGCAGGGGTTTTAGTAGCTTGCACACTTTGAAGGTTCTTTACGGTTCTCTTGTCCGGTCCAGATTGGAATATGCTTCAGTTGTGTGGTACCCGCTTTACCATTACCAGCTGTTACTCCTGGAGCGAGTTCAAAAGAGGTTCTTTAAATATTTATCCTACAGGATTGAAGGACATTATCCTGCTTTTGATTCGACGTATGAGGGTCTACTTGCAAGGCATAACTTTGATTCTCTTGGTATACGCAAGGAGAAAGCTAGTGGCGGTTTTCTCTATAAATTAATAAATAACTTTATTGATTCTTCTGTGCTGTTGTTCCAGGTTGATTTCCTCGTGCCTAGTTTTGACACTAGATCATCGGCAACCTTCTCAATAGCTAGGGCAAGAACCAGTGTTCTCTACAAAACTCCACTAGTACATATGTCCAGAAATGCCAATGTATTATACGAGGATCCCTTTCGTTAATTTGCATCTATTATTGTTCGTTCAGTTTTTTTCTTAAATGACTTGGATTACATTATTATAAGTGTGTATATTTTTCGTTAATTGGATTTTTATTTTTCTATGTATTGCATTAAATGCACCTATTTTTGTTTTTAATTTTAATTTTATTTTTAAGTGCATTATGTCCTCTAAATGGTCTGTGTAACTGTTGGGCATTAAAGATTATTATTATTATTACTCTGTATTAGCTATCTTTATATATGTATTCATGAGAGTCCAGCTAAAGTCATTAATCAAAATTTTAAGTATTTCTATAATTTTAATTTAATCCAAAGTAGTGTATATTACGTGAGTCTGTTGGTGTGTACTTGGTGATTAATACGATATCCATCCATATAATAGACGGACACACGCATTGGTTTATTGAGTTACAAAATTTTGAAAAGTTAGCGAAGACCTCAATTTCACTGATAATATTTTTGAAATTTAGTGCTTGTAATTAATTAAGAAAAATTTAATCCTAAATTTATTTCAATTTATTGTAAATATGTAATAATAAACACACATTGAGAATTTCTTTAACTTATTGCAAAGAGAACAGTATTCTATATTCGTGTTGAAACATTTTCGATTATGAATAAATTAAGAGATTTATTTACACTTGTTTTATTTTTTTTTTGTAACATATCAAATCAAATTGGATATCAGACCTTTTTCCGAAAAAGAATCTACCCGGACAACCATAACTTAAACTTAAAAGAGCTTTAGTAAATATATACTAGGACAATTATAAGCACTTTTCTTAAATTTTAGAATTTTGAACCGCAAATCATAACAAAATGTATGAAGAAGAGAATTAAAATTATATATTTATACCTAATTTTATTTAATTATTAAACCAATTGTGCAAAACAGCATATAATCGCGAAACAAAGAATATCAATTTAAATGCGAGAGAGTTAAATAATAAGTTGTTACATCTTCAATTTCCAGTCAATTTTTTTACTGTTATATGTATAAATCTACATTGCAAAAGAATGTAGTGTATATTTAGAGACCGTGTTAAACAAAAAACATCATATCAAATCAACAAAGGCTATTGGTCTGATGATCAAGTCCCAAGAAATGTATTTCAGATTAATCCACTTTAATTTTTTAAAAATATTTACAAATATCGACTCGAAGACGATTTCTTAATTTAAACCAAACCAATGTTACTTAATGGGCATTACAATAAGAACCAAAACTTGATAGTAAAGTAATTTAAATTTTATTTATTTCGTGCTTCGACTGTTAACCTAAAAAATTATTGATTTAGACTACTAGGAAATACATACCAGAAACTATTTGTTCATATTTAAAAATACCCTGTTTTCAAATATGCCTTTAAAATTCATATTTAAGCCTTTCTTGGATCATGGTATCATTAATAATTCAAATTTTCAATACAAATAGAAGAGACCTGGAATTGGTTCAAGTGGATAACGAAGATTAATTAAGCATTGTGACGGCATTGTACTTCATGCAAGCAATTAACTTATTCTCATCAGTCAAAACTCAAAGAATACTGTCCAATAAACAATTCGGAATACACGACTAATAATCAGTAGATGACTTATTGGTATAAATTTCTTCTAATTCAAATTTTATATGCCCATTAGATACAATATTTTGTTTAAAATATGGAACAGTTTTCACCATTTTTAACAAGGAGAGTTGTATAGATATGACCTGTATGAGATGTAGAGTTATATCTACATTTACTTGGGGATAATTTAGACGTTTAACTCAAGGAACGCTGAAGCAGTTGCGATGGTTGCTATGTTTTACTTCACCCGCTATATAGTCCAGATTTATCGTCATCTTGGAGCCCTTAGACAGGCCTTGTGGGGCAAGAATTTCCAGTCGAAAGAGGAAATGAAGGCGATGCGAATTTGGTTATGCATGCGACCAAAATACTTTATCTAGTAGTATTTGTCCAAACACACAACTAAATATATATAATAAAACAGGGACACTATACTGAAAAATAAAGTTTGTTTCGTTATATCTTTTGTTATTCTTATTGTTATTCAAGAAAGTCCAAATCAAATCTATACTCCTTTTGTGGAGCAGACCTGTACTCGCTTACATTATATTGTACATTACATTTACATTATTTTTTGATATAGCCGTGGGCGATTCATGCATGAGCTATTATTACGTCTGCGTTTATGGTGTAATATAAGATCTTTGGCTGTCAGCATTCACATAAACGGGAAAGGGAAGCTGAAAAACTTTCCCCGACAGCAAAACTGTCGAACTTGATTCTGAAACCCTCGGCGTGACAAGGCAGTAATATACCACTGAGCTATCAGCCGACCAATGCCAGCAAGGAATTTTTTTGTACACGCAATTACGGATTTATTTTCTCACAAAATGACAATAATGCACGAATGCATCTGAACGATGCTGTAAGCAAACAGAGTGGTCTCTTCCAGATGCCGAACTGGTGATCAGTAAATAGTAGAAATCAAATAGGAATAGGCAAATTAAATAGGTAAAGCATTATTTTGTTCAACTTGTGCAAAAACCTGATGTATTTTTTTTTGTTTTTTAGTACTTTTTTTCTATATCTACTATCGCATTTTACACAGACAATTATGAAAAGATGATGTACTCTTCAACTAATTTTTGAATACTGATACTGTAATTAATGTACAATATTTGTTTCCTTCTAGACAACGAGAGTATACATCACTAGTCACATAATTAGCTTTGGGGTTATTTTGAAATTACAGTAGTATTTGTATTATAGTAAAGTAATACTTATTACATTATCATAACTGTTTCCTCGCATCCTTTTCTTAATCTAAACTTGTGTAATGTAAGCTTTTATACGCAGTATTTGTATTTAACTGTTGAAAAAGTGTTTTACGCTAAGTAAATGCAAAACGGAATGTGATAGAGGAAAACTATGGAGGAAAGATTTTAATCACATTTACAAAGCGGATTCAAATTTCAGATAACAAATCAACCACTAACAATCGAATTGATCAGTGCAGTGAAATAAAATCGCAACGCAAGTAGACAGAGAACGTTAATATATCTGTCACACTTCGAGATGTATGTACTATAACGATCACGACTCAGCCTTGACGCGCCACCATTTAATTAAACCGCGAACTGACACCAGACAAGACAAGTATCACGATTATTGAGCGGGATTTTCAAAAGCACGCCAGCCACCCACCGACATACACTCTTCCCTTCTTTCTCTATCGCACTTGAAGTCACTGGACAACGCTGAAAGCATTTAATTACACGATTTTCGGCCAATCACGTCAATTAGGACGTATATCAGCACGGTAGAACCGTCGGAGTGCGAAAGGCTTGAAATACGACCTTTTAGCGGTGTATATAAGCTATCGCTATCAACCCTAAACACTCACTGCATATACCAGTAATTGGGCGTCTCCTGCGCGATATCTCCAGCATCCCTCGCTGTTTTATTGACTTAGTTGGGGTCTGTAATATTGAAAGTGTCACCGCCGAGCGTGTAGTACATTAATTTAAACGATTTCACAAGTCCCCAACTCATGTTCTACAGATTTTCCACTTTGTTCAGCAAGGGATGTAATAAAGGGTAGCTGGAAATTTTATACATTGCGGATTTATTGTCGAGACGCGACACCCTTCCCGATTATTTCGCGTGCTGGTTTAAGATACCACATTTAGCAGTGTGTGTTTATTAGGTGGAGAAAATTACGTAGATGCGGCTAAACACATTGCGTAAAATTGAATAAAAATAACAGTTCAGAATTTTGTAAATCAATATTTGTAAATTTCTTACTAGAATTTCTGAATATTAAAATGTTTAATTTAAAAAAATGCTCTTGATCCGAAGAAGGACTGCTTTAATTTATTACAAAAAAATTTATGATTGTACACTAAGATTTCCAACTAAATTATACAATATGTAATCGAAATTACGAAATTCTACAAAATAATGATATTATTAGTGTCTATTCTATCAAAAAATATATTCCTTACTTTCATATTCCTTTTATTCATACGGTGAAGCACAAAAGAAGTGTAAACTTTGAATTTAACAACGACAATTACATCAAGTAGCGTTCCCAATATAATACTCTGATGCACTCAAGTCGAAATCCTCAAAGAATCTACAAGGGAGCGTTTTTATATTCGCGGAATGGGGGACAAGGGGTGGAAATAAAAAAACCAAATTATTTTTCTTTTTCAATATATTCACCTGCAAGACGGATACATTTTTCACATCTTTCAATTAATTTATTTATACCCTCATAAAAAAATGATTTCTCTTTATCTGCAAAATACGCCGAAACTGCCTCCTTGACTTCATCATCGGCAGTAAATTTTTTACCCCGCAGCTCTTCTTTCATTTTCGGAAACAGGTAATAATCACTCGGGGCCAGGTCTGGGCTGTAGGGTGGGTGATTCACAATTTCGAAGCCCACCTTATGCGGGGCAGCTAACGCCACGCGGCTGTTGTGGACGGGCGCGTTGTCGTGCAAAAGCTGAACACCTTTTGTCAATTTTCCCCGTCTTTTCTCTTTAATGGCTTCTTTTAGTCGCTCTAATATTGAAGCGTAATATTCTCCGGTTATAGAAACACCTTTATCTTTATAATCAATCAACAATATTCCTTCCGAGTCCCAAAATACCGTTGCCATGAGTTTCCCAGCTGATTGTGACACTTTAAATTTCTTGGGAGGTGCTGTGCCCTTTTTATGCCACTGCATGGAGTCTTGTTTGGACTCAGGTTCATAATGATGAACCCAAGTTTCGTCTCCAGTAACAATTCCACTCAATACACCATCCTTGTCTTCATTACAGAGGTCCAAAAATGCACGGGAACACTCTACGCGCTGTTGTTTTTGCGGCGGCGTGAGCATTCTCGGCACCCATCTTGCGCTGACCTTAGACATGCCGAGATGAGCGTGTAGGATTTTAAAAATTGTTGTATCGGATACTCCAACCATTTCTGCGAGTTGTTTCTTCTTTAGTTGAGCATCTTCGAGTACAATTTGTTCAACTTTTTGGATAAGTCATTTGTACACCATGGTTTTTCCTGGACAAGAGTCGCCGTAAACCAATGACATCTCATTCATTATGGTCGCGACTGATTTTCCTTGCCTGGTAAGGAACTTTATAACGGCACGATATTCGATTTTTTCCATATTTCACTTTTCACTCCTGATTATGTTACTTGGTTGACGATAGCTCAAAGACTAACTGTCTAATAACAATGAAACTTCGTATTTATACTAATCATGAGTCGCTGCACAGGCCACGCCCCCAATGCGCCTACTCACCCCTCTACAACCCGCTCATTCCGCGAATATAAAAACGCTCCCTCGTAACACAAGACTATCTAAAGTTACTTTCCAGTTTTGATTTACTTATTTCAATAAATATTCCACGTTTTTAAGTTTAGTATCGAAGTATAGAGAAATTCCAAGACATTTTAATATTACGATATCAAATCATTTTTTGGCAATTCTTGCTCTATAATAAGAGCATGACCATGTTTAAATTTCAACAGTTTCTTCCGTAATAAAACTAATCCTGGATTTTATTAAAACAAGTAGTTGTTTGTACTGTTCAGAGTTTCTTTTCCACGTAATATATTTAAATAAACTAGATTTGCATAAGATGTAGTCGCTTTATGTCATACGAGGGCATCAGTTTTTATTTCTGGAACTGGCAATACTATTAGTGTTGCCTCCAATCTAATGATTGCATCGTGAAGTTTGTCATTTTTGACAATATATTGTATTTACTTTGACAGTTTCATTATCCGGTCGCTATTTCTATTGTTGACAGTAACTTGTAAATTTTATGTCAGGGAGAAAATGGAATTAACTCGCAAATATTTTCGTGCAATTATTTTTCATAACTTTCGGCGTGGGTTATCTCAACAAGAATGCATCAAAGAGCTGAATTCTTTCAATAGTGATGAAGCACCATCGAAAACTACAATACATCGTTGGTATAGTGAATTCAAACTTGGACGGCGTTCTTTGGACGATGAATTTGGTGAAGGTCGTCCCACAAATGTTGTGTCGGAAATCATTAATGCAGTGTCTGAATTGACAATGCAAGATCGTCATATGACATATCGTGAGATCGAGGCATCTCTAGGTAATAGTAACACCAGCGTGCATAAAATCCTGCATGAACATTTAACAGTCGCGTCGATTGTGCCAAGGGATGCATAAAAAATACAATGGCGGTGGTTTAAAGAACATTTATAAAGTCGTCGCAGGAGGAGAATCTTCCATCTATACGTATTTGTATGAGCTCGATAGTAAACAGCAGTCAACTGTGTCAGTGCATTCCAAGATGAGCTAAAACCAACAAATGTTGTTCGCGCTCGAAGCACAACCGTGCCTTTAGAGGGTTGTAGAACGGTCAATTCCGAATGGTACACAACTATTAGTTTGCCAAAAATTTTTGAAGAAATAAGGAGAACAAATCGAAAACGACAGATCATTTTCCACTATGATAATGCGATCTCTCACAGGTCGGTTCAAACAATTGAATATTTGACCGGGCGAAACATTGAATTGATGAGCCATCCGCCCTACAGCCCTAATCTAGCACCCTGTGATTCCTTTTTGTTCCCACACGTGAAGAATAAACTTCGTGGTCAACGTTTTTCTACGCCGGAAGTCGCAGTTGAGGCATTCAAAACTTACATGTTAGAGATATCGCCTTCACAGTGACAGCAATACTTTTTGGATTAGTTTAAACGAATGCAAAAGTGCATTGATATTCAAGGAGAATAGTTTGAAAAGCAATAAAACTATTTACGATAATAAAAATTTTTTTTGTTTGCTATTCTAGAAATATAAACGGCTACCCTCGTAATACTTCCAGTGTATTACGAAACCTTTTCCTTCTTTCCATAAATCCATTCTGTAGAGATAAAATTAATCCTACACTTCCCCGAAAAAGTAATTACCCGTATTTTCTGTGCGCCATTTATAAATAAAGTGGATCTTTAGAAAAAAAAGAGCGATAATAACTCCAGATTGATTTTGATTTCACATCAAATATTATTTTCTCTCCATGTGTGATGATGAATGAAAATATCGTTCAGATCCATTAGAACCATTTAAATATAATTATTTCTCATCAATAAAGGCAATTTGTTATCACTAATTTGTCTAATGCATAGGCCTTTTGAAAAAAATTCAAGACTATATTCTTGCAAAACGACATTAAAATGGTTTCTATCACAGATCCCAACGGCACAAATATTCGTAATTCTTAACTTCTCTTTAGACAGCCAAATTTATAAAAATCTATACAACTTGTTCATTTTGAAGAGTTTGAAACTAGAGAGGAACACTTCGTTTTCTTGTTTTATAGTAATTATGCTTACGCATCTTTTATAATTTTTTCATATTCTCGATGTTGTAAAATTATTAATTACTAGTCTTATGCATAGAACAAAATATTAGCTACGAAAATTCAATGTCAAATCTTAAAAAAATATTGATTTCTCTCTTTAGCAGACTTATAAACAATTTTTTTTAAATACAAATCTGCGAATTTAATATATAATGTTACTAGAGATTAATATATAGACAAAAAGTATATACAGAGTGGGATAGCAGATAGAATCAGTCGGCAAATATACGATAGCTTACGAACTAGGCAGCTCATCTCATGGTAAAGTATAGATACTACATACGTATGTACATACATATTAAGTACGTAATACGTACAGTGTCTAAATATTACGGTTGTTCAAGTGCGCACAATAATAATGGTTTGTCCCAAAAAATTATAAAGTTCTACTTACAAAAGAGAGAAGCAACAGTATATTCTAACCACCAATAATAAGGAAAGATGGATATGGACAAAGATCATTGGCAATTACAATTATAAGAAACAATATTATAATTCCGTTTATTAATCATAGATATAAACTTAAATAAAATTGAAACACTATTAAAAAAATAAAAAAAAATTTTAACGTACTCTTTACAAAACAATTCACCAGCTAAAGCCAATAGGATATTATATACTATAATGGTACAACTTCGCCTCGGGATCCCCTTTCGTCGCCTACTACTAACAGTAGCGTATCTAATTCTAGCAAGCGTCCGTGCTTTGTAGGAAATTCATGCTAAATGGGTGTTACGATAATAGTCAATGCAAATAGTGTATGTCATTAGATGTACCATACATACGTAAATATTGCTTTAGCCAATTATGAAAAAATTACAAAAAGTATGGAGCGCCAAACAAATATTTAAGTTTACATAAACAAACAATCTAAGCTCATTCATTTATTGCGTATGATATTTCGTGCTTTTCAAGCAGCTTTGAGGAAAAATAAAATTTTCATCGAAAACAGAAACAACTGAAACAGTTCTAATTTTAATGCGAAAAACGGTTAAATTGAGAATTTTTCAATTTAGCATCGTGGAAGAGCGTAATTATATGATATAACGGTGATGGCACATTTCCGAAGAGAATGAGATCGCGGGTTCGAGTCCCGCGCAGAGAACGGAAATTTTTTCAAAAATTTCTGCATTACAAATGCGATGCGAAAAAGCAATTAAAATTTGAATTTTTAAGTTTAGTATCGTAAAAACGCAAAATTATGTGCAACTGAAACAAATCTTTATTTTAGTGGTCTAGTGTTCAGCAGTAAAATCAGAGCATCTGCTGACTTAAAAGTATATATTCCTACTCCATTGTTTTATTTTCCTGTGTGTTTAAACCAGTCCAATATAATATCAACATTTATTCATATCGCAAAAAATCAATAACTATTGTTGTACATTTTCTCTATTATCGACAAGTTAAAAGTCAGTCTGGCAATCTCAGAATGAATTATCACGCAAAACGAGAGTTCTGAGGACAACAATCTAGTTTAATTGCAAGTCATCATAAATGGAATAAAGAAAGCAACAAAAAGTAAAGTAAACACAAAAACTGAAAATGGGAAAGAAAAGATCCGGAGCAATGTTAAAAAGTAAAGCAGAAGCTTTGCTTCCAAATCACATTATGAGAACTTAAGGCTACCGGCGGTTGATTTCACTTGACATAAAATTTAAAATAACTCATGGAAAAAAGCTATTGCAAACATTGAAATCATTGAACGATGGGAGCTTACAAAATGTATTATCACTTTTGCAAACATATTAAACCCTACTCCAACAAAACCGGTTTATATTACCGCGCCACTACAGATGGATAACTAGTTTATAAATATAAAATATTATCAGGTGCAATGAAAGCTTTAGACCGAACATTGTCCTATACTAGTAGGTATGGATCTGATAGGCAAAGACTATTGGTGACAGGATGTTTGTAAGAAATTTAATTGGAAAGGTTACCCGTGCAACAATTATCAAATAAAAACATGACTAATTTAAAAGAGAAAATTGATTTAAAGAATGTAATTACAAATTACATCAACAAGCAAAAATAACTATACCGCACAGCTTCATTGCGAATTTCTGCCAAACATTCGATTGAAGTTTCTTCCTATCAGTACCTTATTATTAATACGAGGGTGGTCCCAGAAATACCCGACCCAACAAAGAAAACACAAAAATTTTGGATAGAAATATATTTATTTTTCAAGATAATCTCCTTTTAGCTCTATAAACTTTTCCCAGCGATGTTCAATAAGTTCTATACACTTTTTATAATAAGAACTGTCTTGCTCCTCAAAATAGCCATTAACTACAGACATCACTTCTTCACCGCTAGAAAATCTTTGACCACTGAGCCATTTTGCAAGTTTGGGAACAGAAAATAATCCGAGGGGGCTATATCTGATAAATAGGGTGCATGGTGAAGCAATTAAAACTTTAATTCATTAATTTTGGCCATTGCAATAACGAATTTGTGAGCTTTCTTCTCAGTCAAATGCGGCCTTTGTTGCTTGATTTCTTGGCTCAAACGTTGCAATAAGTTCGCATAATACCCGCCGTAGATAGTCTTTCCTTTTTCAAGATAGCTAATGAAAATTATTTCACGTGCATCCCAAAAAACCGATGCCATGACCTTGCTTGCAGATGAAACGTTCTTGCCTTATTTGGAGTCGGCTCTCCCCTTTGAGTCCATTGTTTTGAGTGTTCTTTTGTCTCGGGTGTGAAGTGATGGAGCATGTTTCATCTATGATTATGAAACGGCGCAAAAAGTCTGCTTTGTTGTGAAACTTCGCTAAACACTCTATTGAAACATCTTCACGACAATGTTTTTGCTCGAGTATGAGCAAACGCGGCACCCATCTTGCACACAGCTTCCTCATGTCCAAATTTTCAGATAATATGCGATGTACTGCACTTTTTGAAATGCCTATTATGTCTGCTAGCTCGCGCTTTCAATCGACGATCATTCAGTAGTGCTTTGTGGACTTTCTTCACCATTTCTGGAGTCGTTACCTCATTTGGTCGACCACTGCGATGCTCATCTTGGCAGCTCGTATGGTCTTGTTTAAACTCTGCTACCCAATATTACACTATTGTAAACGAACGAGCAGACTCACCCAGAGTAAAATCCAGTTCAGCTTTTATATCGGTTGAGCTGAGGCCTTTCAAATAAAAGTATTATATCACGTAACAATGACCAATTTTCTCCATTTTTACAAATTTACTGGAAATGTTCACTATTGATGTCTGCCAAACAAATACTAAACAACGTGGCGTCTTCAAACTTGAAACGTATGGTTTATAGATTGTGTACTTTCCAATACAGTGATAGTTTTCAAACAACTATCGCCATCTCTAGATCAGGCCGGGTGCTTATGGGACCACCCTCGTACAGCTAATGGATATATTATTATGAACTTAAAGGCATTTTATCGCTGGTAATTAATGAAATTTATTTGAGCAGTTGAGGAAAATTGAATATTGCCGTCTGCAATAGAAATAAGTTAAAAAAAATTGCATGTGTTTCAATTTATTGCATAGATGCGCACTGTATCAAAACGATGACCAAGAGCAACAAAGAACTAAAGTATTTAATTACACTTTGTTTCTATTTAAAAAAAAACCATATACTTCAATTAAAAACTTGTTGAATGTATATTAATAAATAATAGTTGGCAAATAATTAGCAGCAGATTATAGTTTCAAAAAAGAAATCTCTATTTAATATTCTGACTGCCAAAACTAATCAAATTTGATAAATAAAATAATTAGAACTATATGAGTAAAACAAAAGTACCACGATAGGAATGAAAGTTCATTAAAATGTATGTATAAAGTACCTTTTTCTTGTCAATATTGCTGTAAATTGCTGCTATACTTTACATTATGATAAGAAAGATAAATAGAAAAATTAATAGACGTATAACATTTGTGAGAATAATTATATCGTATAAATTAACACATTTTCATCGCACCATCTTCCAAATACAGAATGCTCAATATCAGATGCTCTAATAAGAGTCAGCTAGGTGGTTATAATTATAACAATGCGTAGAAAATTTCTATATAATTTCGCTTAACTTAACAATAAAAAACACTACGGTTAACTATGTTAGCAAGCATATAATGAATGAAACACGGCGCACTGATGTGTATTCAATGTATATTTATGAGCTGCCCACCCAAATAGCAATAATAAACCTGCGGGGACAGTCAGTCAGTTGGTATTACAATTTGGAAAGATCAGAGCGATACCATTTCGGTCGTTTGTGCTTCACTCAGTTAATTAAAAGTCATATAAAATAAGAATTATCGCACTTGCTAATGCAGCCACTTTCCTTTAATATGGTCGAGACTGTCGTACTTTTGCTCTGTAATTTCAATTAATAATGATAAACAGACGTTAGTGTTGAGTAAAATATGTTATTCGCCTGACTTTTTTGTGAAATTCATAAATATCCCGTTTGATCTTTATTTATTGTCAAGCTTGCATCTGAATTTGTGTTTATCTCATCCAACAATTTCATGGTGCTTTTAGTGAGACGACTATAATCAATTTCTTACTCACAAGTGGATTAAAATAACTATATAATATCTGCAAATACAATACAATCGAATATCATTAATAAAGGTATAATTAGAGTCAGAAATTCATTTGATAAAATTATGAGAGTTTAAAAAATACGAAGGCCAAACAAATGTCCGTAAATATAATTGATAGTACTTAAAAAACATAATTTTTAGGGTTGGGGAATCCACGGCTAAATTACATCAAATACTAACCACGTGGAACAATTTTGTAATAGAAAAAATGACGTCATGCAATTTCACTCATATATAGTCCCATCATAAGTTTTGTTACAGATATCTAAGAAACGTATAAAATAATATCTTCATATTTATACAATTATTTATTTAATCAGACCTATTAGACCTGCATAGACCTTCGAACATCGCAAACAATTATCTACAACAGCACGCATTTTCCCCCTTGGTTTGGGGGGGGGGGGAGGTGTGTAGCACACTGAAGCTTCAACTTAGTATAAATATTTATCACCACATACTTAAATGTATTTTCGTTTTGAAAATTTTAAATTTTTTCGAAACTGTTACTCCCATGTCAATTTAATAATCGTCCATATCTTGTGATTCTCATTTTTTCTTTTTCTAAATAAGAAGATGAACTGTAGAATATCGATAATCCTTCATATATATTTAATCCTTGAAAAATAATAGACTTTCGAGAATCACAAACGATTATCTATAACAGCACGCTTTCCCTCCCTTGGTTTTAGCTGCTGCTGTTGATAGACTTTCTTCAAACTGTTTCAAATTTTAGGAAGAGTTATGTGTGGTGATGAAGTTATTGGAATATGGAGTTCAACAAAAACGACTTTCTACATATTTCCTGAGTGAATTTTTACCGAATGTGTTTTCGTATACTTTCGACTGTTACTAATATGTGAACTGAATACGAGTATAGACATCTCCATGGTCTATCTTTCAAATAATAGGACTTATGACAAGACGAGATATATTTCATACATGAATATACTTAAGAACAAGACGAGGCTTGCATTTACATTATAATAAACTATTGCCTTAGACGGTGGAATAATGTAAAGTCATGATCGCAAATAAAAGGAATCCTCAAGGTGATACAATTGGTGTCACATAGAACAATGTTAAATCAAAGCCGTAGTGGGAAATGTAAAAGAACACGAATTACACTCAACAATAAAAAAAAGCAACCCCTGACAAATTTGACATCAACTCTGGACAAAAATTAATTAAGTTCTATTTTGAGAAATGGACTCGCATGTTAGAAAGACACATCAATAAGTATTCTATAACGTAGCAAAACAACTCAAAATAAATATAAAAGATAATAAAGACAATTACAGGACCATCTCTCAGATAGTAGTGGAAATACTCGTATCGCTACATGCAAGGCGCTTTCATTACTATGCAGAATATGGATATATAGTTCCTTCTCATTACTTTGTAGCATCGTTTCGATCATGATATCTACCAAGTACATAGAACTGCCGATAACACCAGACTACCTCTACTACCTGTTATTTGATTACCTGATGAGCTCTAAAATTGAGAAAAATTATAGTCGAGGTCATTACTTTGTTCGACAGCATTTGTTTCACTTAATTACAAAATATTGGGTGTGGGAAAAAGTTCGTGGCGTTTTTCCCGATAGATGGCATTGGTTGCCGATAACTAAAGAACAACAAGTCACAGCGACACCACCGACGGCTCGTTTTTTAGATGACCTTCCGAACGTTAGTTTGAGCGTAGAAACATTGTAATCGGTGCAGTGGTTGGAAAGTTATTCGCACTTGAAAATGGAGAAGAATAATGAGAAATTTCGCTATATTCTGCAATATTATTATGATAAGGGGAAGAACGCTGCGCAGCCTTGTGATAAAATTTGTGCTGTGTACGGTGAAGGTACTTTATCGAAATCTGTTGCGCGGAAATGGTTCGCTCGCTTTCGTTCTGGAAATTTCAATGTGAAAGATGAGTCACGCTCCGGTTGTCCAATCACTGAAAAATCTGATGAAATTCTTGAAAAAGTCCAACAAGATAAGCATATCAGCAGTGTCGATATTGGCATGGAGCTAGGCATTGACCACAAAACTGTTTTGAACCATTTACACAAAGCTGGTTACAAAAAAAACTTGACGTATGGGTTCCTCATGAGTTGAGCGTGAAAAACATGATGGACCGAATTAACATCTGCGATGCGCTGCTGAAACGGAATGAAATCGAGCCGTTTCTGAAACGTTTAATAACCGGAGATGAAAAATGGATTACGTACGATAATCGGAAGCGTAAAAGAGCGTGGATAAAGGATGGTGAGCCGTCACAAGCGTTCGCTAAGCCAACATTGACGCCAAAAAAGTGATGCTGTGTGTATGGTGGGACTGGAGGGGAATCGTCCACTACGAGCTACTTCCAACTGGTCAGACGATTGATTCTCAACTCTACTGTGCACAACTAGAGAGATTACGCCAGGCGATTGAAAGAAAACGGCCCGAATTGATTAATAGGAAAGGTGTTGTCTTCCATCATGACAACGCCCGACCACACACTTCTTTGATGACCCGTCAAAAATTGAGAGAGTTTGGTTGGGAAGTTTTGATGCACCCACCTTACAGTCCGGATATAGCACCCTCTGACTATCATCTGTTTCGATCTCTGCAGAATTCTCTCAATGGAATTAAGTTGGTTTCAAAAGAAGCCCTTGAAAACTACTTGATTCAGTTTTTCGACCAGAAACCACAGAAGTTTTTCACCGATGGGATCATGGATCTACCAAAAAAATGGCGAAACATTGTCGATAATAATGGAGCATATTCGGTTTAAATGAATTCGTCCACGCGCCATGCGGGGACCAGTTGAATTTTACTGAAAAAACGCCACGAACTTTTTCCCAGACCCAATATATTATTCCTTTTAACATTTAAGTCAGATTTTTTAAATTGCCATGTAGCTTATTTCACTGCGACCTTTCTCTCTTATGCCTCTCGTCGGGGTATTTTTTTCCAACCTCATTGCTTTAACTAAATCTAGCAATTATAAAAACGGTTTCTCTATATAGATTTCTACTTCAGAACATTCACTTGTCATTGGTAGAAACAGCCTTCTTGCTAAACATTTGCATTGTCATAGTACATAAATCACGATGTCCTCTTCTACCTGATAGAATGTCTATATTGTTTATACTATAGAGTTCATAATGCTCAAATGTTTATTGAGTTTATAATGCCCTATTCATAAGCCTACTATTATTCTAACAAATTTTCTGTCCTCATTCAATAGGTCGCTTGTAACTTTGGCCGACCGTTCCCTAAAGAACTATTTCACCTCTCTTTGACCCAGCGTGTCTTTTCGTCTATCCAAAGATCTGTTTTCAGCCCACTATTACGTGGCTACTTTGATATTTCTTTTTGCAGTTACCGCAAGAAGGCTCTCATCTTATGAGACCCATTGGCGAGTTTTGTCGAGCTAGTCAATGTAAATTACAAGCTCATGGCATCTAATTGTGAAACTGCGAGCAAGTGTGCGGTTTCCATAAAAGAGGCTCATTTAATTTTAAAATGTAATAAATGCAACTCATTTAAATACAGCGTTGGCAAAATATTTTATACCCAAGAATGACAAAGAATACGGTCATTTGTTCGATGTTTTTGGGAGCAACAAACAATAATCCGCATTTTTCATACGCAATTATTTATATAGATAAAATAAAATTTATAATAAAATAACGATTTAATACACATGAAGTTTGTTCATCTCAAATTATTCATCTCTTCTCATTTTTGAGAGATGAGTTCAATGTGTCTCTTCTGTGTAGTGTGGCATTTTCGGTATAAAAACAATTTGAATGAAGAGCAATATTTAAGTTTTCTTTTATAAAAGTTTAATTGCGAAATGATGAGGTGTGAAATATTGTTGAAGCCCAGAAGAAGATAATATGGACCACGACCGCGGAAGTCTACGTACGAGTTTCAGTGCAACAAACAGTAGCACTAGTTGAGTCCTGAAGATGTCCCATACGAGTGGGTAAGAAACGTCGGCAATTATACCACTGACGAGGTTCCAGCCCGGAAGCCCAGACGAAGATAGTGTTGTGTATATTCGTCGGTCGTTTTGAACTTTAGTTATTGTTTGCTCATTCGTTTATTTATTTTATAATTTTGTTTTAAATTTTACACTTTATAAAAATGGGCATTTTAACGAATTCACAGCCAACTATGATTGCCATTTAAAAACTTAGTGTTATATCTTGAAAATCAAGTGTACCATGAATGTTTAATCAAGATTACTAAGTTCACGTACAGTATCTACCAAATGCCATTAGTTTAGTTTTGTCCTAACTTGACTGAAAATTTTGGCAATTTTATATTTTTTAATATCTCAAAAACTTAACAACAAATGACAAATTGAAAATGCTATCAAATACTCCTCGAACTTCTAAGCAACTTTGCTATTTTAACCGATACTTTATCTTCAATGCTAAAGCTGTTACCCATATACGACGATAGAAAATGATCAGTTTGTATAAAACTTTGAGCTTTTCAACATACCATATATGAAATGTTTTCATATTCGGTAGAATTAAGAAAATATACTTTATTAATCAGACGCACGGTATCGCTTGTGTCGAAAGTTCACAAAAGTTCTTAGAATTGAGAAACGTATTATATCTAGAGGTTGAGATCAATATCAATTATATAATCATTGTTTCATTGTAATCTTTAATATTTGTATATTATTTAATAATTACGTCAATCTCGCATTATGTATTTAAAAATCAATTGAATAGCATTTAATTTAATTATCATGTTATATTCTAGTGAATTATATATTATATTGTTCTTCATTCGAAGTATGTACACCAGCTATTCGTTGCAAATTATGTTTTAATATTTTACAATTTATATTATTATATAAAATTATAAATTAAAATTTCAAGAGCATACAAATTAACATGCTAAACAATGTTTGAGAGATAAATCCAGAGCAGGTGTTCATCAAAAAGCCCCACGTAATATTTAAATACATGCTCAAGAAATAGACGAGAAAACGGATGAATCATTTTATCAATCATTCCGAATTTAAATTTGCCAAGTTAAATCGACAAAATCAAATAATCCCGAGAAACCAGCACGAAAAACAAAAGATGAACAAAGCCGAAAAACAACAGCAAACGCTTTTCGTATATTCATTAAGAGTTTTCCCACACATTTTTCCTCACATATTCGCATTCTATCTCCTTCGCGACATAATAAAAATTATAGGCATGTGAAAGGGATGAAGCTACACGCGCGTTTATCTAAATTGGGCCTATGTTACACGTATAGGAGGTCCAATCGGCAAATTAATGTGCTTTACATCCTTAATTGGTGGTCGGTCTTTCTAGCTGTGTGGCCTATTTTGTCTCTCTCATTCTTGTATACCAGCATATGCGTTCAGCTTTATTTGTCACGTGGGTAGTCTCAGGTCCTGTATCTAGACACAACCGTGGACAAATATTAGATAAGTACCGACTTAATGGGACCTTTTTGTTTATGTATATATAAAATCCTTAATGATGCTTTTGTTCGTTTTTTCTTCTTCCTTCTTGATTGATTTGTGGTTTGCGCCTAATAAAGGGCGTTAAAAACGACTAAAAAGACGTAAAGAAAATTGTCTTTATAATATCGTTAAAGATTCAATATTCACATTTTTAAAATTAAAGACAGTGATAGCCTCAAAAAAATGATTAACCTGGAGTAGACGTATTATTTTGAGATTATCCTCTACAGGTGATTTTGAAATTTTCTAATATTATAAAACACCATTTTTTTAATTTTCCACGAAACATGCTTTATAGTAATTACAGAAACGTTTTTAAGAAATAAAATTGTGAAAAATTAAAAAATTAAACAATATGATTATGATTTCTAATTTCAAGCATTGCAAACATATTTCACGGATAATAATTTTATTAGGCACAGTATAAATGAATATCAAAAATCTATATAAATTTCCGTGTTAAATTTCAAAGCCGTTAAATCGTGTTAAACTTGTAGTTCTACATCATAACGAATATAACGAATATTATTTTTTAAAATAAACGGAAAATCGTAGTGCTATTTTTATTGTAGTTGTGTCTAATTTTATTTGCGCTTTCATAGAGACGCTTTGTTAGAGATTCAAAAAGAAGTAATATTTGTGTTTGCAGCCTTTCTTATAACCATTTTTATTAAAAGAAGAAGATTGCGAGATGCATTAACAAGACATACAAAAGAGTGTGAAGCAGTTAAAGAAAGTTATGACCGTAAAAGATCAATACATCGTAACAGAGGAAACACAGTTTGCAAGTTTATAGAAATTTTAAACCATAGCAGCCCACCTTACTATAGAGGCAAAACTGATGCCAGAGTTTATTCGTGTGTATATCTATTACCTTAACCATAAGATTAAGAAATTAAGAAAATTATACAATGTTTTTTGAGACAAATATTCTGTAAGAGATATTAACATTAGATGTGTTTATTCACTTGCATATTTGTTGCAAATATATCCGCCGAAAAATTGAAAATTTAAAAAAAAATTAAGAAAGATTAATGGAAACTAGCTTAAGTAAAGCAATTTGCAGCTTTATTCTATTTCTTGCGTTATGATATTTCAATGTGGAATGTCACATGTCTGTCTCTTCAAAGCAATCGAAACAAGCAATTTATATGTTTACCTTTTCGCCCTTTAACGAAAAATTTGAATAGTGTTTTTAAAGAGCGCAGTTTTCAAGTTACATTTCGACCCACTAACTCCATCAAGACCCTCTTAGGAAATGCAGAAGACGAAGTTGCGGACAAGAAAAAATCGGGAATTCACGGAACTAAATGTCTAGATTACAGTAAACAATACATCGGTCAAACAAAACGATCGACAGAAACTCGGTATAAGGAACATTTTGCGCACATAAAATTCAAACGGCCAGAAAAATCCGGTTTAGTAAAACATATGTTGCAAAGTAATCGCGGATTGTTTGCATTTGATAAAGAATGTGTGTAATTATTGCGAATTAGATACATATCAAAGCATGTACATGTTCAATAATAAGGGCTATGTGTTGAACACTGATATGGGCACTACCCATAACTCATCTCTCTTTGATCTCTTATACAATAGACAAGGGAGGGTGTAATAAACCCATTCATGTACTTCAACAACTTAGTTGTCGAAATACGTATACAGAATACGAAAATTAATGTGGAAAGGGGTTATATATCAACATTAAGTAATTAAGACATGTCGGTCGTTTAAATTTAACAACCCACTTTTTTACTGGTAAGAGACGGAAGAATCCTTTAAAATGGGATCTAATTCTTTTATATATCCACCGGTGCTAAAGTTTTTAAAACAAAATGTTTCAGTTTAAAATTCGATTGTATCAATTTTTCACAAAATGTCAACTTATTTGCATTACTCGATCACTAGAAACAAGCAACTAAATGGATCACACTTGACAAATATAATAGTCATTCTATCATACTTCGCCATCTCTGTGTCGTAATAAGATCATGTCGAACGTATGCTTCCAATTGCTAAGTTCAGATTATTACTTTATTTTCTTTCGTTCAAATAATTTCATTTCTGTTTGAAAGATGAAAATATAATTTTTACTGCGATGAAGTATCATCTAGAGCCAGGTTAGATGAAGAGTTTCAAATATACAAAACGCATCTTAATCAGTAATACCTCATCGAGTTGTCTTTTATTCAAATTTGTCGACGTTATTTTTAGGTTTATTTCTTGAATCGACAGTCTTGAAAATGAATTGATCGTCCAGTACACATTCAATGGTTTATTATATAATACAGTAGCGTCTTATTTACTTGTAGATTTATTGTATTAATTCTACTTAGTATTTATTACTGATTGAGTTCCACGAATGTGCTTTTGTTAGGGCCTAAGTATTTCAACGTTAAACGTTCCAATTTAAGTACTAAATACACAATTAAATTTTCGTTGAAGTATTATTAAGTTATAATCCTCCTAACGTTTCGATAAAATCACTTGCTTTCACCTTTTTGATTACGTACTTATTACCGTGTCGGTTATAAGAAATAATTAATTCAAAGTTCTAGTTATTCTTGTAAGGGCCTTTTGAAAATAAAAACCAAACGAAATAAAATTTTCAAAACGAAATTTATTTTCAAATTCTACATATATTTCTTTATTTTTCAACATAGTCAGGTTTGTTTAAACATTTATCAAACCTTACAACTAGATTTTGAATACCCTCTTCATAGAAATTTGCCGCCTGCTCCGATAACCAAGAAGTCACGGCCGTCTTCACGTCTTCGTCATCGTTGTAGTGCCGCCGAGATGATGTTTGAGATAGCTGAAAAGATGAAAATCGCTCCACGCAAGGTCAGGGCTGTAGGGGGGGGGTGGTCATAAACTTCGCAGCCAAAAGAGTCCAATAAAGCTCGGATCTGAACTGCGGTGTGAGGCTTTGCATTGTCATGGAGTAGCAAAATTTACTCTGTCAGCATGCAGCGTCTTTTGTTTCAATCACTCTACGTAGCTTTCGCAGGGTTTGGCCGTAGGCTACCGCATTTACGATGGTTCCGCGTTACAGCGGACTATTCAATAATCTTGTACATTTTAAAGACACAGAACAGACCGTGCAGGTTATCTACAGAACTGCAACTGAGCATAGTTGTTTCCAAGGAATGCCGGGACACGACGCGAACACTCGTTTCAGCGCGTGCACTACCTATTAGTCTATACAACAAAACGGCCCTTACTTAAAAAACACGCTTCGTATTTATTCCAAGAGACTAATAACATAGTTTTTGATATCAATGGTTATTATAATGCATAAATCAAAAATGTGAAATACTGAAAGACATTAGTTGAAATCGCGTATATTTTTAATAAATTCAACATTTCACAAAATATATTAATGTATAAACTTCTTAAATGCAACTATTAAATATTTATTTACATAAAATTTAAAAATCAATTTAAAAAAATTCTTTTCTGAAAGATATTATTGATTTCATAATGACCATTTTATAAATCACGTAAAATTAGGATTTCAAAAATATACGTAAATGGTAGTGTCAAAATAGAAAAATAGCAAAAATCTTTGGTTTTTCTTTTCTAATTTAATCTAAGTTCACGAAAATACTAATTACATGTAATATGATTTTGTTTGCCGCATTTACATTGCAATTTAATCATTACATATCAAATCTTTACATTATTTTCTTTTCTTAATTTTTTATAATTTCTTTTTTATTATATCCTCTTCTTTCCTTCTATATTTATTTCATTTCTTTACAGCGTCTTCGATTTTTACTTACAATGTATGTAGGCAACTATTTGAAAATCTACAGTTCACAACATTACAATTCACAATTTATACAACTTTCCATAAATAACAACATTTTTCTTTATATTAATTAAGATTAAACGTTTGAAATCACTTTATAAATAAGCATTCTACGAATTTCGATAAAACTTTTCACATTCTTAACTATGCTGTTTTTGTAAGTAACTATCATATACAATAGTTACTCTAAACTAACCAATACGTCTTGCGATACATGGGGCAGATTCACGTGACTGCAAACAAACAGTTAAATGTATCCGTAAGCAATATATACATATACTAAATGCAATTCATGCGCTATGTAAAACTGTGTCTACAACGAGCAAAAATAATATTTATTTAACACATGCGTAAGTAATACATACTTACGCAAAACGCACCATAAGTACGTATGTACAATTTGTCTGCAAACGAGCAGAAACTCTTATATTTTAACACATATGCAAAATACACACGAATACAATAAGATGTTCTCTCGTGACTGTCATGTACATAACTGCAAACGAACAAAAAATGCGTCCTCTTGTGATCAAACATATATAGCAGCAAACAAGGAGAATAAAACGTCCTCTTATAATTATACATATATGGCACCACAAACACGCAGAATTCTAGTAAAGATTAATCCATATGCGAATTCCAAACTTTCCGTTACACAGACAATATTGGTTATATCCCATGTACATACATATCTAGTGCATGTTACAATTTACTGATGACAATAAACACTGCAATATACATATATTTTCTATATACATCTTAATACGAGGGTAGCCGCTTATTTCGGGAACAGCAAACAAAAGAAAATTTTTTATTATCGAAAATAGTTTTATTGCGTTTCAAAATCTCCTCCTTAAAAACCAATGCGCTTTTGCATTCGTTTAAACCAATCCGAAAAGCATTGCTGCCACTGTGAAGGCGGTATCTCCAAAATATGAGTTTTAAATGCCTCAACTGCCTCTTCCGGCCTAAAGAAGCGTTGACTACAAAGCGTATTCTTGACATTTGGGAACAAAGAGAAATCACAGGGTGCCAGATCAGGACTGTACGGCGGATGGCTCATCAATTTAATGTTTTGCCCGGTCAAATATTCAATTGTTTGAACCGACCTGTGAGAGTCGCATTGTCATGGTGGAGAATGATATGTCGTGTTCGGTTTATTTTCCTTATTTCTTCAAAACCGTTTGGCAAACAAATGGTTGTGTACCATTCGGGATTAATCGTTCTACAACTCTCTAAAAGCACGGTTGCAACGTGACCGGTATTTCCGAAAAAACAGGCGACCATTTGTTTTGATGTGGTTCGAGCGCGAACAACTTAACTTTTGTAGGTTTTAGCTCATCTTGGAATACCCACACAGTCGACTCCTGTTTACTATCGAGCTCATACGTATAGATCCAAGATTCATCACCTCTGACGACATTAAAAATGTTCTTTGAAGCACCGCCATTGTATTTTTTTTGCATTTCTTGGCACCAATCGTCGCGAGTCTTTTTTGAGCGATTGTCAAATTATGTGGTACCCAACGTGAAAATAGCTTCTTAACGGCTAAATGTTCATGCAGGATCTTATGCACGCTGGCGTTACTAATACTTAGAGATGCCTCGATCTCACGGTATGTCACATGACGGTCTTGCATTATCAATTCAGACACTACATTAATGTTTTCCGACACAACAACATTTGTGGTACGATCTTCACGAAATTGATCGTCCAAAGAACGCCGTCCAAGTTTTAATTCACTATACCACCGATATACTGTAGTTTTCGATGGTGCTTCATCACCATATAAAGAACTCAGCTCGTCGATGCATTCTTGTTGAAATAATTCACGCCGAACGTTACGAAAAAAAATTGCATAATTCCATTTTCTCGCTGACATAAAATTTTCAAGTTACTGTCAACAATAAAAATAGCGACCGGATAATAAAACTGTCAAGATAAATATATTGTCAAAAACGACAAACTTCACGGTTCAATTATCAGTTCTGAGGAAACACTAACAATGTTACTAGTTCCCGAAATATAAACGGCTACCCTCGTACTAAAGCGAAGCTAAAGTTTCAGAAGAATTTTTTCTATTTCAATAAATGTATTAAGTGTTTACCAAACTTTTAAGCAAAAAATCCAAACATATCTTTACAAGGCAAATTTATTCCATACAAATAAGCGAATTGTGTTTACAAAATTAAGCTCTAAACCCTATCTTGTCTAAATTATTCAAACCAGGATAACATAACATAAGGAAATATTGCTTTAATGACAGATTTAAAATTCATTTACCTACAAACTAACAACAATTGTCTCACATTCTGTTGGATAACAGTTTTATTAAAGAACCTTCTTCACTTCACAGCCTTTTCTAGTTCTTAAAATAATCAAAAATACAGGAAATGTCAATTGAAGACGTATCGTTGTCTTTCACACACAACGTACCTGGGACTTGACACATTGTCCTTTTTTTGGGAGGCGCAGTAAACTTAAGGAGTTGCACTACATACTCTTTTGTTTCTTATCCATACAGAAATAAAATTAGAGTCCATGCAGTGCTTAGGGTTCTCCAACGCCAATGAAAGACCTGCACACAGTTGCCTGAAAGTTCGTATTCACCATATTTTAGAGCCAACAAAAGTTATTTTCAATAATAGCAGTTACTTACGGCAACAACGTGCCACTATTAACCAAAGATGTCCAGGTTTGTTCACAAGGAAATCCAACCCTGCGAATGTAATTTCTTTGAACTGGACGACGACTGTACAGACCTGTTATGGCTCCATCTTTATATATAGAAATTTGAAAAAGTACATCAAAAGACATCATTTTGCAGGCGATAACCAATTGAAAGAGGAGACTGAAGCCTATTTTGAAGACCAATCGGAAATTTTCGTTTGGAAAAAATCTTTTCAAGTAATTTGTGTAATGTCGATTTTCTATTGTCTAAAATTTTTGTTGTAAGCTATCTAATCACTCTAAAATAATAATCGTTAACGTAATTTGGTATCAATTAATTTCCTCCGGAATGGTACTAGTTTTCAAACCACTCACAGCTCTCCAATATATTAGCTTCAATTTAAGCTCCTTTATTTTCCAGGATTTTAATAATCTCATTATTTCTCTTGCCCCCCATTAATATTCACCACCGACATCTTCATGATGTAACATAAACCATTTATTAAATTCTTAATAAGATTAATAGAGAATATTAGGTGCCCAACTAAGTTCTCGCTGTTTTTCAAGAGATGGCTCCAGTAGTAAGTGCTGGTCGATTGTGACATAACCAAAACGTCATGAACCAAGCTTAGACATATGGTAAATAAACCGCTTTGACACATTAGTGATTTTGTTTTTGCGTCATATACTTTTGGTTGTGTGAAAATGTCTGATTTTGTGCCAAATAATCGTCATTTGCGGGAAGTGTTGCTTTTCTTCTTTCATTCGAAGAAAACGGCGGCTGAAGCGCATCGAGAACTCCAGAAAGTTTACGGATATGCTGCTCTAAGTGAAACAACGTACCGTGATTGGTTCCGTCGCTTCAAAGACGGTGATTTCGATGTTGACGACCGTTCGCGTGAAGGAAGACCAAAAAGCTTCGAAGACGCTGAATTGGAGGCATTGCTCGATGAGGATCCGTGCCAAACGCAAAAAGAGCTTGCTTCAGCACAACTGCTCCAGCTGCAAAAAAGGAAGGGTTTTCTTCATCGCATCGTTACGGGTGATGAAAAATGGATTCATTACAGCAACCCAAAGAGAAAAAAATCATGGGGACTACCCGGTTATGCTTCTACGTCGTCGGTTCGGCCGAATATTCACGCTGCGAAAAGCGGCCACAATACGAGCAGAGGCACGAAAAAATGATTCTACAGCATGACAACGCTCGGCCTCACGTTGCCAAACCCGTTAAAATCTACTTAGAAACGCTCAAATGGGACGTCCGATTATTACTTGTTCCGTTCGATGGCACATGGTCTGGCTAATCAGCAGTTCCCCTCGTATGAAGACATCTCAAAATGGCTTGATTCGTGGATTGCCTCAAAAGACGAGCACTTCTACCGCGACGAAATTCGAGCTCTGCCAGAAAGATGGGTAAAAGTTGTCGCTAGCGATGGGCAATATTTTTAATGATTCATTTGTAAACATTTTTTCACGATAAAGTTGCATTTTCATCAAAAAAACAGCGAGAACTTAGTTGTGCACCTAATAATAATAAATTCATATCTCATTAAGTTGCTAATTATATTCTTAAGCCTTAAGTATTGTAATAATTATCTAGTTAACTTCTAATTGAAGGTCGTGTAAGCAATATGATACAAAATAGATTACCTACAGTAATTGTGAATACAGAGTATATCAGTTATGTTACCAGTATAAACATTAATTGCGTCACTAATTCCAAAAAGGTCGCACTTATAACAACAATAATAGCTCAAAATATTAATTAGCATTAAATACTTGTAATATTGCAGCCCTGCCCCGTAACTAATTGATCGGCTACAAAAACGAAGTTTACACACAAATAGTTTTCTGCATAATTATGCTCAAGCTTTATTAAATACTTTATAACTCCTTGTTGTTTTTAATTAATTAAAATTACATGCAATAAAGACAAATAATAAATCAATATGATAATAACAGAATTAATATTACAAATTGCCAATAAAAATTCAAACTATCAATGTAAAAAAATCGATTCGATATTAAGACATACGTCAAGTTCCTTCTTAATTTGAATATTTTTAATTAAGCATCCAACCATGCATTGCATTTATGGCAAAAATTAATCGAAATATCCTTATAACGGATGTATTCATAATTATAAAGATTTATGCTTCAAATACAAATTTAGCAAGTTAATTATCATAAATTTACATTCTAAATGGTTGTACATTTACGTGGGATGTAACACTTTTAAAGTAGTAGCATTGCTAACAGCCGTTGTACAGTAAAACAGTAACAATACATACGTATAATAACAATTAAAATCATTTACATAATTCTTCAAAGTAATCGCATTTGAATGGAAAATAGATATATACCAAAGATGGTATTGGAAATGACAAGATGACTTCACTAGTACAAATTAAAAAACTTTGAAAGTTACCGACGGCCACTGAATTTATTTAATCATCTGGCAACTATAAATGTTTAAATATACACTTTTGATTTGTAGAAGAATAATGGTTATTGCAAGAACATCTGGTAAGTAACGAATCGATTACTTAAATTTGCAAGTGTGGAAAGTTAAATTTGTCAACGAATATCGAAGTAGATAACGCCAATGTGACATAGACAGCTCGAGTAAATTATATGAATAAATTTAAAATACGAAGAAAAACGGGCAGGTCCTGCAACCATTATTGCCTAATGTACAGATTTAAACAAGAAATGGTTATGAAAATATGGAGCAATGAGATATTATTCAGTGAGGCATAAGACTGTTGTCTTACCACTGTTTTCAGAGCCTGCAAGCATAAAGCTGGAAAATGAGCGTGAAGATCGTGCGCTTGCATACGTAGATTGCCAAGCATATTCAAAACTTCGGCGAGAAACATCGGACTATGAGACACATTTCGTATTTTGAACATAGAAAATGTATTGCTGAATGAAAAACATATTTCTTTTCAGAGGAATTAAGATTCGTCTTGGATGTGGAAGGCGTGCAAATCTTGACTTACCAGCGACTTAACAAGCGTCTAGTCAAGGTTTATATTTAACCACCAACAGCACGGCGTCATAATTTAAGATAGTACGGAGATCAGCAAACAATGAATCGCATAGGTATATTTAAAAGATATATTACGGACCAATTGTAGTCTTCTACAAACTAAAACATGCGCGTATACAATACAACAATGTACTTACTTGTGTGTCGCATATTGTATTAATCTTCCTTGAGTGTTAACTTTTGTATATCAGATCTAAATCCGATAAATTGTATTAAAAATGTTAGACACTTTAACTTTATCCAAGTTGAACATAACGAACAGAATAAAGATATAGCCCCAGAGGCATTTAGTCAATTCCATGTCGCACCAGGTGGTTTCGGTAGCTCATTATCTTCGCGAAGAGTAGTTTCTCTACTTATTTTAATAAATGCTCGAATTCGATAACCAGGTACGATTTGTTTTCTTTAAGTACCACAAGTCTTAACTGACAAGTACGCAGCGTCTCATAATACCATGGGATGCTTGAGGAGGTTAAAAATGGAACATTTCGTTTTATTAATGCATGGTATCTTGACATGTGACAAAACTTGGCATTACTACAATCACGTGCAGAGTAAAGTCCAAAATATAGCCCTGCTTTTTGAAGACAAAGCACGCGTATGTCTGTATGGAAATATCGATCCACTAAACAAAAAATGGTGTTTGCCTTTTTACAGAAAATGCAGTCATTATAAAGTGGTACACTGAGAACAATGGTTTTTATATCACGTCAATCCTGCGGTCCATCACTCCAACATTTGTGCCGAGAACTTAACAAGAGAGTTAAAAAGGTTAAAAGTATGGAATATATAACGTTCCATCCGACATTGCGTTGTTTACCCACGTGAGGAACAGGTAACAGATTTGAAAATAAAAAAATTTTCAAATTTCAAAATTACTAGGATTTTCTTACGATATGGGATAATAAGTGTGCCCAGGTTTTAAAAGAAAAGTGGAAGAATTTGTTTGATGATAATTTTGGAGCATAGAATGTGTTGGAAATTATTCTGAAAGATTGTAAAAATTAAAGCTCTCTTCGAAAACATTTAGAGTTTCCTTTATATATGATTTGCGCAAATGTATTTATTGTTCTACCTACTAAAGTTACTAGTTTGAATAATCGTACTTAACGAATATGGTGACGAACATCTTCCACAACAATTACAGACTTTGTCGGAAAACTTATTGGCTTGTGATTTGAAAATATGCTATTATGTTAATAAACATTGATTAGCCGCTTTCTTTAAAGCAAATAAGTCAAGCTCATTGATTTCTTTTATGTAACGGATTTCATATAATCGTTTCGAGATTTTTGCATATAAAAGAAAATCCCATTAAAAATCTCAGTAAAAATTCAAATGAATCAGTCTGTAATGTAATTTGCTTCACTTTAGTTCTACTAAAAATTCATCTCTGACTTTTGGGCTTTCACAATTTTACGAAAGATTTCTATACAGTCTGTCATTGCAATTGGAAATGCCCGCGTTGATAATACATCCAGTAATAATTAAGTAATTATCTTTAAACGCCATAAAAAAGAGATTGGAAGTTTTACTAAATCGCTGGCGGCATTATGAATTGTACGTTTAAAAAGTTCTGAAATGATAATCAATGTATTTAATAACAAATATTATTTTAGCGTACGGCTTTCTATATTTAATAGATGCGATTTTCTGCTTAATTTCGCACGGAACCGTTTTTTACGATATAGCGATATATGTGTTTTTCTTCTAGGCGCCCTCTCACCTTTCTCGACGGTGCATTGTGAAAACATTTAATTTCCTTTTAAAGTAATCGATTTAATTTTTTTTCATAAAAAGTTAAATTATATAATATTTTTGACATGTCATCATATTTATGCCTTACCATCTATGTATCAATTATAATTTTATGTTATCTATAATAAAAAAATTGATTTTTGTAGTTGGCATATATAAACTATGCAGATCAACCTAATGTTCTTATCGATCATTGACGTTTAAATATTTATTTATAAAACAATCTTTTAACAACTTTTTAGCTGGTAATGTTATTGCTGGTAAATTTTACCTCCACTTGTTATCATCTTGTATATTTGTATTTACATGTTCATCTAAGATATGCCATTTTCATTTCCCATTTACTTGCTTTATGCATATTTTCTTTATTGCCTTATCTTTATTTTTAGATGTGATAGAAAAACATATTGCATACAACCTGAAGTCTTTTCCACATTTCTATAACATCCTTGTGCTGATAACTTTCGAAATTTTAAACTTTAATCTTCCATCCTCTGGTCAACATCATCAATAATCCTTTCTTCAAACCATCAAACTGTGTTTACTGATGCCTTTCCATCCAAAATGTTTTTACAATTTATCTCATATACAACAAAAAAAACATACATCAAGAAATAATATTTATTTCGATATATGTACATGAAGTCATAATAAAATGTAATTAGGGGTTTTAAAAGAAACTCGTTATTCGCCTTAAAATATATTTAGAGGCTTAAAAACTATACGCAAGAAAAACATTTTAGGTAATATTTACTCTTTATTACATTTTGAATAAACATTTATTTTATAAAAGACTACCACATAATCATTCTTTTTCTAGATTCATCTTTTAAATTACCGAGAATAATCCATTGCATTCTTTTATTCTCAAGAAAACAATTTACATAAAATAATACATATACGAGGGGGGATCCCTTTACTCCGCCCCTGACCCACTCACAATAAAAAATTGCAATTATTTTACTTTTATTTTTCTACATAGTCTCCATTAAGGTTAACACATTTTTTCCACCTATGTTCTAACATTTCTAATGCTTCGCGAAAAAAAAATTGTTCAACTTCTACAAACCACTGATTTACCACATGTATCACATCATTATTTGATGGAAATCGTTTACCACGCAAGTGTTTTTTAAACAGTTGGTCATCGCTGGGGGTCAAATCTGGCGAAGCCCACCTGAGCTATTGGAGCTGTTGCAATTGCAGACCTGTGACTGAGTGCGTTATCCTGATATAAGAGAACATTTTTACGCAACTTCCCCTGACGATTTTTTTTATCGCGTCACGTAATTTGGGTATTAAGTTGGCATAATAAGCACCTGTAATTGTGCCCCTCTTTTGCAGGAAATGTACTCAAATTACGCCTTCAGTATCCCAATACAGATAGCATAACCTTTCCTGCTGAAGGTTGCATCTTGAACTTTCTCGGCAGTGGTGAACCTCGACGTGTTCACCCTTTACTCTGTATTTTGCACATCATAATGATGAATACGGGACTCATCCATTGTCACAAATCTTAAAAGATAATTTTGTTTGTTGTGCATAACTGCAAATGCCTTTTCGAGTTTCCTTGTGTGTATCTGTTAACATTCGTGGTACCCATCCAGCAGACAATTTCTTCATGTTTAATTCGTCAGTAATTATATTATATACCACATGGTATGAGAGACCAGTATCTTCAACTAATTGTCTATAGTCACATATCGATCTTGCAGCACGAGATCATGGATCTTTTTAACATCTCCTTGGGTTGTGACGGTTATGGGCGCTACACCTGCATGTTCTTCTGTACACAACTGTCTACAATATTTAAACTCAGGACACCACCTTTTAACTATGTCGTATGATACTGCAGATGCCCCTAATGTATCCACTAAATCTTCATGAATTTAAGTTACGGTCATCTTTTTTAAACGCTATTATTAACATTTGTGGATCTATTTATGTCTTTTATAATATATCAACAACAATTTGTAAGTATTATTGTAAATTAAGATATTCTTTCAAAATCTGAAAGTTATATTTCCCTTATATACTCGTATTTAAATTACAAACATTATTATTAATTCTTCATATAAAATTCTGCTCTTTTGAAATATGATTAGAAATAAAATATACGGAGGTTGCAATATTACAATAAATATGGAGAGACTTTGTAAGATAAATGCTAATATTACAGAAATACTATTAAATATAAGAAGTGAAAAATTAATTATACAAGTAGGTAATGAAAGTAATAGTAATGATTGATGCTGGTTATGAATGCTCTGACGACAATAACTTAAAAAAAGCCAACGACAGTATAGGGGATTCATAATCAGTATCAATCATTGCTGAAATTTTCCTTACCTACTTGTATAATCAATTCTTCGGTTCCTATATCCACAAGAGTCCCGTTTTCAAGTATCCATATTCTGTATTCATAACATTACGACTACAATATTTCCTAGTCCTCTTTTTAATTTTCACAAATTCCTGTTTTGCTAAAATTTCTACATCGTTCAATTAAATGTAGTATTTGTCTCTCCAATATAGTGTTCGATGGAAGCTCACAATAATTCATCGGGATTTAATTCCGGGTGTTATAGTGGTAGGCTTAGAAGTGTGTGTCTTTGTTCAGGAAGTAATTCAGAATGTAATTCGGTTTGTTGTTGTTGTGGTTATATTTAAATGAATGTTAGAAGAGTCATTTAAATGTTAATAAAACTATGTTTACTACCCGTTTCAAGGAATTCACCTACTATCAAGTAAACTTGAAACGAACGATTCTTTGTGGGCTTATCGTACCTCTTCGATGCAGAAAAATAAGGAAAAAACAATATCTCCCTCAGTCGTTCAAACATACGAATGTATGAAAAAAAGAACAAGGGCGTGTCACCTCGTTAAAATCAGAAACAAGGTTACTAGTGCATATATAGTGTATATAGACGAACACTTTAAAATCTCGGCGAATTGCCAATAGATGAATGTTAAAAGAATCTTTCAAATGTTAATAACACATAATGTTTACTGCGCCTTTCAACGAATTCATCTATCGTCAGGTAAACTTGTATTACCAACGAACGATTCTTTGTGGTCTTATCGTACCTTTTTGATACAGAAAAATAATGAAAAAATAATACCTCCGCCTGTTGTTTAAACATACGAATGTTCGAACGAAAGAACAAAGACGTGACATCTCATTAAAATTGGTAACAAAGTTGCCAGTGTGTATATAGACAAACACTGTAGAATCTCAACGAATTGCCAATCAGTGAATGATAAAAGAATCATTCAAATGTTAATAACACCTGATTTACTACGCGTTTCAACGAATTCACCTATCATCAGGTAAACTTGTGTTATTAACGAACGACTCTTTGTGGGTTTATCACTTTTCAATACAGAAAAATAATGAAAAAATTATACACCTCCCTTTTTGATCCAAATATGCGAATGTACGAACGAAAGAACAAGGGCGCGACCTCTTGCTAAAATCGGTAAGAAACTTGCCGGTGCATATATAGACGAACATTTTAAATTCTCGGGGAACTGCTAATAGATGAATTAAAAGAATCATTCAAATGTTAATAACAACTTGTTTACTACGCCGTTGTTCTATCGTTTATACATTCTCATGATTGAACGACAGAAGCAGGTATTATTCCATATCGCATTTTTTACTATATGGATAACAGTGGGAAAAATAGTCCACTTCCACTTTTGCCACTCCAACGTTTCGAAGAAGCGTGCCCACTATGTATATACATTTCATCTGAAAATGCTATGTCTCTGTTTGTCTTACAAAAAAAATTAATATGTTCCAAGTAAGAAATTCCCAATGCACGAATATATGTCTTTTAGATTTAACTTAACGATTGTTTGTCGTTTTTCACCATTTACAACTCTGTTTTTTTAAAATATGTTCCATAGACGTATTCCAACCAGACCAATCTAAGTTTTCATTAAATATTTCATGCATCATATTTACTGTAACTTATTATCCTTCTGTTTTAGGAAGGCTATAAATAGTGGTTCGTCGATTACGAAGTTGATATTCAGACAATTCAGTTACAATACATGTTTTAATACGCTTTTTTAGACATGGAAATCGTTTTAAATGTTCTAGTACAGACTGTCCTTCAATAGCAATACATTCCACTTTTCTATATAGAATACCCGCGGCCTTTGCAACCCCGTCTATAACGCTTTTTAGTGTATCATCACCACTTTTCTCACTTTTCAAATAAATACAGTTATTAAAAACAATTTCTCACGTCTAGCTTCTTTGTTATTGCCTATTGTGTACATTTTAATTTAAAATTGTTAATAAACATTTTATATTAGTTGAGTAATAATACTCACTTGTACACACTGTTATCACAAGAAAGGTTAAATAATAATAAAAAAATTACCCTATTTCTTAAATTATTACAGTAGGCGTGACCACTCCATTAGTCGTCTACGGGCTACAGCGCATCTATCTCACGGTCAAGTAAAAATATACACACTATAGTAGCGCTTGCCATGCTATACAAAAACATAGTAACCATTCCTTGTTATAAAGAACTGCCATCCAAATATAAAATAAATTAAGATAAATAACAGTAATATAAGATTCTGACGCAATTTTGTAAATCAATTTAGACTCACTACAAACGTGCTTTTTTGATTTTATCAGTCAAAAAGGTTTTATTTATAAGACAGCAAAATATAATCGAGAGTACGATGTTCAATATTGTAACTTGAACAATGATTTTTTTTTCTAGAGGTTTATCTACTTTCTAATATTAGATTAATAAATTTCCTCTCGGGCTTTTACTATTTAATATAGTATGTAGAATTATTACTCAATCTTCAAATAATTGATCATTGGTTTAGACACAATGAAATCATATTGAACACAAATAAATTGCAATGGCTTCGTATGTCAGATTTACGATTCGAATTCTTTCGACATACTTCTTGAATTATATCTTAATTTTCAGAATAGATAAATTTAAAGATCTATAGGTGTGTTATGTTATTAGTCATTATGATTTAATATCATACTCTCCATTTTACAGTAATTCAATTACTGAGTTTCATTGCACAATTTTGTAAGCAGTTTCATAATCCTCGAATTACAAACTCTCTTTTTTTGCAAATGTAGTAAGGAGATTGGAATAATGCCTTTTTAGGTTGTATCCATAATTGAAAAAAACGATTACTCCTATCGTGAAAGAAGTATAGAATAAATGTTTCTTCTTCAACGATATTCTTTGGATTCCCTTAGTTATATAAAAAAACATCGTAGTTCTAACTTTTTATGTGATCTAGTTCGGAACGAAATTGATCGTTCCTCTTTTCTATCACACTTAAACTTTGTTTTTTAAACATTTAAGAAACTGTGGAAAAAATATATTTTCCTTTCGTAAAACTTAAAAAGAATAGTCCATTGTTAATACAAAGTATTACATGCATTTGCTACCATAAATTAATAAATACTACTCAAATTATAAACTAAATTTACAAAGTAAATTATATGAGTGAATTTATATTACATAGATTTGTGTATATTAAGTTCAGTCCTGTCTCTACAGTATAAAATAATAAGTTAATCAAGTTAATCAGTTCACTGGATCGTCGATATTATTTCTAATTAATTCTGTAAAATTCTTGATTTGTAGGTTTAGTAAACATGTCAATTCAAGTTAAGATACCCGTGTATTTTGTTCACCATTCATTGTAATGTGATATTTCTTACGAACATAGTCGATTATAATTCGTGTGTGATGCGCTTCGGTTAATTTGCTTCCTTTTTTTATTCGTTTCCAAAAATAAGTATCGGATTACTTTCATGATTAAGTTCGACACGCTGTGTTGCCTTTGTGTATCAATACAGAGTCATTTACAAATAAGGAAAAAGAAAAAAATACATGACTGTACCTAAATCAAATATTGAAAGAAATACAGAAATGCATTCCGAATAAGGAGTTTTGATATTTAAAATTAAACAAAAAAATCAATCTTTACTCTTTTACGTCAGGATTATTGTATAAGTTACCATATAATTGTTAACGTTAAAAAAGTCTGAAAGAATAACATATATTAATGTAGTTTCTCTGTATTTTTGATGTTTCGACTACATCCCGTTTGTTTTATCGGGCGCTAGCTTCCTGATGAAGACCAATGAGATGTGGTCAAAACGTCTAGATTACGGATTGACCATCAAAGTAACATCACGCTAAAATCTGAACCATTGATATTATACAATCATAAAAATATTAGAAGATGTACGTGTGTATATCCACTATAATAACCGGCTACTAATTACTTCTTATGTCCTTGAGAGTGTTGAATGTACTCTTTGTCGTTCATGGATTCATTTCTTATTTGTTACCACCCTTGGCTAGTCCTTTCATTTCATCTAAAGTTTTTTCTGTTATTTCATAGTTCCGTTACACTTTCATTCCAGTTCCATTTCATTTCTTATCGACATTTCTAGGTTGTTTTATTTTTTTATTGCTTCTTGATTTGTCAACATTTCATATTTCTTCATTTATTTCTCCATCCCATTTTGTTTTCCCAGCTATTCTTTCGAAAAGCTTCATGCACTTAATATCTTCCGTTCATACTTGCTTTTTGATAAAAATTATTTATAAAAAAATTGTTCAAAATGGTACAATAATTAATGTCGAGTAGCAGTATATGGAAATAGTCGGTAGACCGTATTCGTCGTGTTTACAATGAATATCGAAAACCAAACAATTGGCAATTGTTGCATGATGTAATTAATAATTCATTTTCTGAATATTCATTTGTTTCCTTTCACATGCCCCTATATTCATCTGATTTTATACTGCGCGGTTATTTTCATTCTCTTAATCGCATTTAAGAAAGACAGAAAATCCTTATATATCACTTGAAAATATTCCACAGTAAATAACAAACACATGAGCAGATTGCTGTACTTTTGCTAAAGCAGAATATTTCGCGTAAATAAAATGAATTTAATTACGATTTCTTAACTATTTTTGTAATTTTTTAAGTGGCTTCAGTTATTTTTTGGAACAGAGGGTGTGTGTATACTCCATTGAATTAAAAAATTGAAGAAAACATCTGTGTTCACTTGATCTAAAGTCTCTATGTCGCTTTCGCAATTTTCGACTGACGTATTTTCTTATAAAGTGTTATAATAACAATGATGATATTACAGCTGCATGATTCTATAATTTAATTGATAATAAATAACTTGTGCTAAATCTTACTAAACGTTCTAAACGAATTATAACTGTTTAATATTATCTTCAATTATTGTTAATGAGTATTTCTAATAGCCACCGCTACTAACTTGTATTACAGCATATATTAATATTACTTACTTAATATCAAAAATATACAAAATTAAATATTTTATTATATAATAGAATATTGTGGCGTCATTATAATAAGAAGAATATCTATCAATTATCCTAAAAATATTATAGTAAATATGGAACTAACAACCATAATGTATCAATACGAGTACTTTTAGTTTTAAAATGAAGATTAAAATAAAATATAAAGAAAATGTAATGCAGAAATACAAACAATGATTATTTAATTATATAAAATGATAATTATAATTTATAATATCTTCTTATAAATCGAATTGGGCGACGTTTATATACCCACATCGGTCGAGAAAGTTACTGTTTCTAAATGCAGTCATCTGTCCACTTTGTCACCAACACTGTGGTGGGTCCGAACTATCAATTCGAATTGAAGTCACTAATATTTCTCTCTCATTCTGGAATGTTATTCTGGTATATATTCTTCTTCGTTGAGCATAATTTGAGGCAGAATAGTTGACATACGGGTTTATATTCGGTAAAAAGATACACACAATTGAGTGTTTTGACTGCGGTCATTATTCACAAGTAAAATTTGACAGTTGCCGAGAGGAACTTATTGTGTTTCATATAAATGGTTATATTTTTGTTAGACAAAGTTGACTGACTTCTCACTCTCGCATAGTAGTGTTATATTTATTCGGAGTGATATATGTACAAGACCGCTCTTAAATTAGGTTCTGTAAAGCTTAACGACCGCAAATTTTTAAAAGTTAAAGGCTTCTGGTAGTAGCTTGGACATATTCAATTTTCTGTAAGTCACAATAACATTTTCTATTCACTATAAGATTTATTTAATGACAGAAGTGTGGCAAACACACATAAACGTATTTGTATATTCTAATACTAATAACAACTGTAATTATTGCAATTTACCTGTATCTAATACAGGTAGTTAATAAAACGTGACGTGTTTTTAACAAAATCCACTGAGGAAGTTAGAATATAATAACAATTACTAAACTAAATTAAGAATATTTAATTACAAATTTACGTTTACTACAAAAATCATAATACTACATCTGCATGTTAAACTAGGACCTAGGAAAAACTTTGTTAAAGAACTAAATCAAAAAGGTAACTATTTTAAATGTCTTCGAGGTACCCAAAAATATCAGAACGAAAACTAATAGAAGGTATCTTTGTTGGACTTCAGATACAAAAAATAAGTGAAAATTTTAAACCAAATAGATATCACGGGAAAAAGCTGCGTGAGTGTCTATGGTACAAGTTTTTACAAGTATCAGAAAATTTCAAAACTTGATTAATGGGCATGATACACACACTTCACAGTGCTGGATGCAATATCTCGTTTAAAATGCACATTCTACATTCTCACTTGGACTTTTGTCTGGACAGTAGGACCACGTTAGTGATGAGCACGACAGGTGCTTCCATCAAAACATTTTGGACATGGAAAAACGGAATCAGGGCATATGTAATAGTGCAATGTTAGCAGAATACTGTCGATCATTGAGAAGGGAGACATTTTGGAATTAATCTAAGTTCTATAATACAATATGAAATATTAATTTCCTTAAATATTTTCAAATATTGTATCGTGGATGCCCTTTTGAAAAAAATTAGGAAATGTTAGCAAACCCTTTGCAAAGCCTAAAAAGCTTAAAATAATCATGCGCACATATCACTATTAGTTTTTAGTATTCAGCGGCATTATGAAACCATTATCTCCTATATGAATAAAATATTATAACTAAAAACTTAATTATCCCTTGCAAAGAAAACAGCTGACAGAAAAATACAAATGAAATAAGAACGTAAATTAATATCAAAAATATAGAAACATTCTATTGAACTAATTCAATGTCTATAATATAGTATAAACGTCAACGGATTATTTATGCTGGTGCTATTAATTATGTTATTAATAACAGCAGATATCTCAATATAATGAATATTAATATATGCTAATTAACTATTCCTAGATGGGAAGTGTTTCTTTAGACATCCTGACACCGCATACCCTTCATTGTTCTTGAATTTCAGTTGTATATAACTATATATATACCGTATATTATTATGTATGTCGTATATTATTATGTGTAGTTTTTAATAAGTAAGCCTAGATACAGAAAATGAATGCGAAAAAAATAGTTTTAATTAACACAAAAACAATCGAAATAAAACATTGTAGTTTCAAAAAATAGTTTGCTACAAGCTCAAATAACGTTATGGAAATAGATACATACATTTAAATATGACTTAGGCGTCTGAGAGAAGAGTTTACCTAATCATCTAATTCCGTATCGTAAAATGTAAACAATTACATTGACATTGGTGAAGAACAATCGAACTTGATAACGGTAATGAACGACAAATATTCTGCTTTATTCTTCTCTTTTAAAAAACATACTTTTCAAAGGTAAATTTTAATGGAGACTGTAGCTAATTTAATTAATCAAAAAGGTAAATAAAACCACTCCTTACCACATAAATGTTCGTATTCTGTATACGTATTTCGATAACTAAGTTATCATCATCAACAGATAGTTAATCAGAGTGTCGCAACCGGATCCGCAATAAATCTCTCCATATAGTTTTCTCTGCTAAACACCATACAGACACTGATTTATTTCACACATATGATATGTTTCCTAGTCTTAAAAGTAACACACTAAAGTATACACCCGCTCCCACTTATGGACCTTCTTGACAGTCATCCGGAACATGGTTTTTATTTTTCACAATGCGGTTACACTATGATTATTTTCTAGCACGTGTTTCGTTGAACTGGATTTCTCATGTCGATTAAACTAATAAATATATAAATTAATAAATCGGTCAAACTAAACATTCAATAGGAATCCTAGAATCCTAGAAAATAATCATAGTATAACTATTTAATAAAAAATATAAATTGTTACGGTGAATTGGAAAGTTATGGAAGCATATCCATTGTGAAAAATAAATACCCAGTGTTAAACATAGATAAAGGACCGGTAACATATTTTTCCCCCTTGAGTTCCTAGAAGATATGCGTGGATATACTTCAGTATAAGTGTTAGTTAAAACTAGGAAACATATTTTCTAAATTTTTGTCTTGTAAAATAATCAACTATTTGAAACGTATATTATCAGACAAATGACATTTTGCTAAGTTCGTGTTCTTTTATTAGAGATGCATTAAACTTTCGCTTTCTTTATTGTTTAAAAACATAATCTGAACGTGCATTAACCGTGTTATATTTAACCATAAAGTTCTTGCTTTCATTAAATACTTTTTACCTTTCATAACTTTACTTAGCGGTTTAAATTTTATTTATAATTCTTTCCGTAACGTACCACCAACAAATGTAAAACTATATCCTAACTGAATATGAATTTTGCGGTGAATACGGTACGATGTATCCCATGCGATGTCTGCATTTAAACAAGCAATAGCAATCAAGTGGACCGAGATCTGAGATAGATGCGATTCGCAGGATACTGCGGTGATCACATCACGCGCATGTGTTTGAGATTCAAACAAGTTTGTTTTTCGTCGTACTTACTGTACTTGTCGTAGACAGTGTGAACTATAGAATCTCTTATTACAAAAGTTGTGGGATAAAAGAAATTGCCGCTATAAAGACAGATTGTAGACTGAAAAATAATGAGTTCGTGTTGCAAGAAATTAATATGGAAAGTAAACTCATATATAGAAAAGAGAAAACTTGCATTTATGGATGCCGAAGAAGATAGTGAACTTTTTCAATCTCTATGCTATACCTACAGCCTTTATCTCCATTAAAAAGCTACGGATTCGAAATCGAATACAAGAAGTAATATTGACAGAAATATCCTTCGCCCAAAATATTTCTGGTTACTCCTAAACTCAACAACACTTTCGGTCATTTTTTAAACCCAACCCAAGCTAATTCTATACAATGATAATTATTCACCCATTCCACCCTACAACCTAGAGCTTGCTCTATGCGACTTCGCTCTATTTCCCCATATGAAGAAGAAAATGAAAAAAAGAAGGTTCTCTAATGATAAGAATCTTCTTAGTTATGTTTGATTGTGTTGTTTTTACAAATAGAAACTGCAATCTTTTACTTAAATTATATACACTACCGCCCATATTAGTTCGGACAGCTAGTGAAATTTAGTAAGCTCTTCTAAAAAATAATATAATTGCGAATAATATCATATCTCCCTCTCTCGACCAATACATAAATGTATTGACCGACAAAGCAAGAACGCTTCTATCTTACAGATCGGAGACTATGTTTCCAGTGTATAATAGACAGAAACTTACATCTAGGCTTTATGCCAATTAAAGAATGTTAAAAAGGAATCTTCTATTATTAATAACACCCTATCAACTACATATGTTTCATCGAATTCACGAATCGTCAGGTTGATTTGTGTTATTAATGAACGATTCCTTCTGCTTATCATATCATTTCGAAATTAATAATATATTCCTTTTTAACAATATAATTGCGTTTAAATATAAATAATATATTCACATTAGGTCCTTTACAAGATTTATAACCAATTGCAGGCAAATATATCTATTAGGGCACCTCAAAATAACTATTATATTGTATTTTATGACTAACTGCGGTAATTCCTGGAATAAACCGTGCCGTTAGAAATTCGATTATTTTTGAGATAATATTGCGAACAAAAAACTTACGAAACTTACCTGTCCTAACCCCAAAGAGTCTTGTGTACCGAAATATGCATTAGTTTTCAAATAAACTTCTTAGCGTGCGCGTCACTGATAAAACCGTATTTTTTATGTGAACTTAAAATGTCGAGAAGAATACCAACAAGTTTCTGTAATTATTACTTTTCACCAAAAAGGTTATTCAGCGCGTCAAACTTCCAAAAAGACACATGTTAATAAATCGACTGTTAGTGATATCATTCGGCGACATCAACGCACGGGCAGTTTAATAGATCCGGCACGTTCAAGTCGTAAGCAAATAAGATCTCACGCCGACGATGAGTCTGTGAAAATGCTGAGTAAGTGAAATAGGAGACTGAAAGTACCCGAAATCGCCGCAGAAATGAATTGCGACGGTACGAGAAAAATTTCTGTTACTATGGTGAAAAGAAGATTAAAAGCTGCAAACCTTCGCGGCCCCATTGCTGTAATAAAACCCTTATATCGACGGGAAAATCGGCAAAAACAACAAGAGTGGGTAGAAACCTACAGAAATTGGACACTGGATGACTGGAAAGGGTTTTATGGATTTATGAATCAAAGTTTGAAGTGTTTGTACAATCAAGGTGTGTTTTTGTAAGAAGAGCGAGGGGGTTGTTTGTGCTACGCCGGCACAGGGGATTTGAAGCGAATCGAGGGTATTTTGCAGAAGGAGGGTTATTTAGAAATATTACAATAAAATGTAATACCGTCGAGACTACGTTTAAGCGGGGAAAATGTTGTGCTTATGCAAGACAACGAGCCCAATTATGCAAGAATTGCTTAAATAGCAAACAAAATATGATGATCTAAACCCCATAGAATTTTTAAGGGATAAATTGAACAGGAGGGTCCGAAAAGTGTGACCTATCTCAACAAATTACTTGTGGAACATATTGCAAGAAGAATGGAACAGAGACCTTGAAAAAATCATGAAACGGATGCCACGAATTGTACGGGCTGTTCTTCGCGCAAAAAGAGAGTCTCTTCGATGAACGGAATGTTTAAAATATCTTTATTTATTTAATGTTAGAATTCCTTTAATTTTTATTATTATACTTTATAAACATCTATAAACAATAAACCAACAAAAATTGTAAGTTTTGACATAAATCAGTTTAACAGTTTACCCATTTTTTAAATTTATTTGAGTGTCCGAACTACCTATAATATAAACGGTAGTGTACATCATATTTTGCTCTATATGCAACGTTCTTAATACAATTCCTAATCTACCAAGCTTTTCTGTCTTTATAATTAGCGAGTAAGACTGACATTTTGGATTTGTTAAAATGATACTATTTTGTATTATGTGGGTCGAATATTAAAATAAGAAAATGTTTTTTATTATAGTATAACCGCTTTATAAAAATGTCGCAATTGGTAATGTTATAAATTTGAAATAATGAAATAATATTATTTTGTGATGCATCTGGCCCTAATTAAACTAAAATTCCAAACTGGCCGACATTTTCTTACCAAATATATTTATTAAAATTAAAAGTATTTTTAAATAAACTACATCCGCTAACCATACTGCAAGATAAGACGAAGGTATTTCGTATACGCATCTTTTCATCCCGATAACAACACCGAATTCCTACCACACCTATCACTTTCGATTTTAAAACAAACACACCTTGTTTTCCACCTTACACTTTTTATTTTGTTGTAGCAGGTGTATCTGGTTACACTTCAACATATAACTGGCAGATTAAAATCCTATAGTTTCTGCTGTAATATACATCTCTATGAATGTAGTTTTAGTAATCCTATAAATTTAGAAAAAAGAAGAACCGAAAATCTATTTACAAAATATATATATACTTATGTATGTATGTATGTATATATATATATATATATATATATATATATATACATATATAAAATCGTATATGTGAATAAATACTTCATGCATTTTTTACTTAAAGATGACCGTTCGAAATATATTATTTACATAACATCATGTTTAAACTTTCTTACTATTAAATCAAAATAGATTTAATTCGTCTTACAAAAAACGGTCGTTGATTATTATATAAACTATTTGCTATATTTGAATATATTTATTAAAACGAAGTTTAGTCACGTGAATGGAATATTTTTTAATTCTCCTAAATAACTAAATATAAATATTAGTCCTTCACTTAAATTCATCACTTTACATTTTTATTGTCTCTGTTACCTTTTTCATTATTATTTCTGTCTGGTTTTCGTATGATGTTCTTTTTGGATTTTCTTCGTTCACTGTGGCTAGAGTTATTTAACACTGGAATAATTCTTTAAGAAGCTTATGCCACTTATTTTGAATGTGCTCTTTTGATTTTAATACCTTTCCTACTTTAAATAAATTTTAGCTTTACTAATATTTCATCTTTTCTTACGGTATTTAATATCCTATATAGTAATTTCCCATTGCTTTGTCCATGCTTTTCTATTCACAGAAATCTTCCCAACATTTCTTTACCTCCACCTCTCACCTAGACTTTTGACCTTTAACCTCTCTTTATTATATAATTCGTAGTTGTTACTTTATGATAATTTATTTCTTCTATGCTTACTTCTTCCGCTTTATGGCTACTTTAATTTATGTATTAGCCCAAGGAGAATATTTCTTTCTTCTATTCACAGCAATCTGCTCAACATTTCTTTATTTCCTCCACCTCTCTCCTAGTCTTTTGACCTTTAATCTATCTGTTTTATATAATTCTTCTATGCTCTCTTCTTCCGCTTTATGGCTACTTTAATTTATGCATTAGCCCAAGGAGAATATTTCTTTCTTCTATTCACAGAAATCTTCCCAACATTTCTTTATTTCCTCCACCTCCCTCCTAGACTTTTGACCTTTAATCTATCTGTTTTATATAATTCTTCTATGCTTTCTTCTTCCGCTTTATGGCTACTTTAATTTATGCATTAGCCCAAGGAGAATATTTCTTTCTTCTATTCACAGAAATCTTCCCAACATTTCTTTATTTCCTCCACCTCCCTCCTAGGCTTTTGACCTTCAATCTATCTGTTTTATATAATTCTTCTATGCTTTCTTCTTCCGCTTTCTGGCTACTTTAATTTATGTATTACCCCAGCGAGAATGTTTCTTTTTTCCACTATATTTAACTGTCCGGCAACTTATTATTTGAAGATACACGTTGAAAAGTTTTGTCAATTGAAGAATCTTCTAATATAGACAAAATGTTAGAATGGATTGCCGCTAATAAGCAGAGGCAATATCAACACTACTTTGCGTGAAAATTTTTATATTTTAACAAAGAACTAAGAGAAATTAGAAACTTAGAGATACCTGAGAATATTAATAACAAGTTTGTTACTAACATAATAAAGTTGCTTGCAAATAAACATCAACAAGAAACGGAGAAGTTTCTTGTTTGAAAAATACTAACAAGCAACATGATAAACTTTCACTAATACTAATATCTTTTTACAAAAAAAATTATTCCATTTACTGTACATGTAGTACTAAATATTCTAGTGCATAAATTCATAAACTATTGGAAAACAAAATATTCTGCACAATTGATATAAATTTCATCTAAACATTAAAATTCCTTAAATGAATATAATAATAAAAAATAGTAAATGACTTTATACAGCAACAATAGAAACTAATTAACATTACACGGCACAGAATATATAATATGTACGTACGTACATGTAAATACCATATACACGTATAATATTAGACATAATGAATCTCGTTTATTCACATCTTGTAAGTAAGACTAAGAAGTAAAAGCGCTACGGTTTATTTGGACAAGAAGAGTAATCTAACAACCGGTGGTCGGTCTAATATCGAGAAACCGTTTGACGCGCATAACATACTGATAGACAGACAGACAGTACGTCCCTGACGTTCTAATTGTCGCCTCTTAATGTCGGAGAAAGATGGAGATCGTTACGCAAAAGCTCGTTTCAGTGAGTGCAGTGTGTAAGGAATGCCACACACATCGTCGTCGACTGGATGAGATGTCTTCATCAAGAAACTATTTATGACGTCATGGATCCTCAGACAGAAAAAGACGGAACAACGCTTTTATGATGTGAATCGTGTAAAGTAAAAGAAGAGTTGGTGACCCAGCATGTGCATATAACCAATAATATAATACAAACCTGAACATTCGTATCTAATTGTGGTAAATATACGAGAAAGTATTTTCGTGCATTAGATCAGTTAGACCGATATCCTGTTTATATATATACCAACTCAGTTCCACTTAATAGGTAAAAAGGACAAAAACGAGATTAACGGTATGGATATGATCATTTCTCTTAATTAAATTGACTGTGTAGTCTGGTTTTCGTCACATGTCTTGATTTTATTCAATCCTACACATTAGGAATGTTGAGCAATTTTTTCATAGAATTAAATAATAAATAATAATAACATTATTAGAAGAATAGGTATAAATATGGTCCATCACTTTGTATATTCCTAATATACACATGCATTTATGGCTTAAATACAATAAAAATTGTGTCAATTGTAGCTTACACATAACTTACATTTTGTATTAGTTGTGACTTTTTTTTCTTATAAATAATATTATATGTAATTCTGTCTTTTCCAGAGAAAATTAAACAGATATAAATATCGGTTTCTAACGAAATTTTTATTCTAAATGCCCCATTAGAAAATGAAATTTAAAATAGGAACAAGATATTAAAAAATAAACAAATCTTTTGAGGGAAAAAATCGCAAACACATCTTTCTTTGCAAACCCAACACATTCTACACGTACCCACATACTACGCAAGAGGCGTTTATCTAATTTTCTTGTATGTGGTCTTCTTCGAATTTCGAGTCACGAAACTTAAGAGTTGTCCGTAGACCAATTTTCATCAATCAGTGAAAATTCAATTTCGAAATCACTAACTACTTACAGAAAATTTCTTCCGGACTTTCAAAGTTGTCCAAACCATTCATAGAATAATTTAAATTGACCCCACACTCTTAGATAGAAGCCCTAATATGGAATCTGGAAGTGTACTTTTCATAAATTGTACATCAGTTATGATACAAAGTCTCCACCAGCACTCATGTATTCAATTATCGTTATTAAAGAAATTAATTTTACTTGTTTTCCTAATATTTGTGTCAGTAATAGTTCTAAAAAGGCATCAAATTCTATTACATCCAGGTCTTACTATTATAGTACACAATAGTAAGATCTGCAAATAAAAATGTCACCTATTGTATCTGCAATACATTGTGACTTTGAGTTCTTGTTGCTTTAGATTACCTTTGTTGCCCATTTGAAACGATTTTGCTATAGTAGTATGACTGTGAATGTGTTTGTTGTTTGACGCTACCTGTTTTCATAACTTCCGAAACACATTCGATAACAATTCTCAATTCGTCATCTTCTGATTGTTTCAATTCAGATATGTGTTCACTCTTTGTAGCATCATTTTAAGTTAAATTATTGTCATCTACATCACTTCGATTCATTAAACCGTCGCAAAATAGTTTCTCCAAATTTTGGATCGGTGACCGTTATACTGTTCTTTGTACTTGACATATGTATGTACTTAATTATAGCTCAAACAACAAGAACTTTCAATTACTTAACATGGGTTTCATAGACCCATAACACAATCTACAAAACGACTGAATGCTTATCTAACGCTTAGTCAGTCACATCCAGAAGGTAGTGGAAGTAGTAGCAAGCAATATTAAGAAACTTATAACGGTCGAAATAAAATTTATAGGGATCTGTTATATCCATCCTCAGTATTTAAGAGTCAATCAAATTATTTGTTCTACCGTCAACTTTCCGAAAATAAAAGAAACTAGTCGCACTATTGTAGTCCAAATATATTCTTGAGATTAACTACAGACAGAAAAATCAAAATTAACTGTGAACAAAATTTTGGTTTAGAATTCGGGCCTTCATAAAGTGGTAAGAATGGTAGCTTACAAAATTCAAGGCTAAAGGCGATATTAACTTCTTTCTACGATTCCGAGGGTATTGATCACAAATCGATTCGCCCAGCTAGTGGATCAAGCTCTAAAGAAATTTATTGGGAGAATTCGTCGTGTTTAGTAATTGTAACACAGTTTGTTTTTGCACAAAAACAATAATATAATTATTTCTCGAATTAGAAGAGGTAAAACCGTGTGTTATTCTGAGAAGACTTCAAGTACAATTTGGAGACAACACCCTTAAAAATGCGCAAGTGCACGAGTAGCACACAAAATTGTTTAGGAGGACGAGAAGGTATCCAAAACCAGACTTGTTTACGAAGCCTGAGAAGTAGGGTGACTAAGGAAAAAATTTAGAGTGTTTATCAATTTCTCGCGAACAACCTTCAGTAAATCAATGCTGAAATTATTTCTAATGACGCAATACGCTATGGCAGTCTTCAAGCAATTATTACTGGCGATTTAGGTTACGCGGAAAGTATCTACAAGATTCGTCCTTTGCCTTCTTCCCCAAAATCAGAAACTGCGACTGGAACACCACCCCTGCAGTCCTGATTTATAACCATGTTATCATTTATTTAGTCCACTAAAAGAAGTGCCTAAAGGGCAAAGGTATGAGGATTTTAAAATTAAAATAATATAAATGTCATTATCTACCAATGCAAAAAGCCAAATTTCTACATCACCCTTAGACGTGATATTTATTACCCTTTAACAAAATCAATAAAAGAAAATTCATATGCCATGTGAAAAACTTTAATTTTAGCCGCTTTTTTATCGTGTAATAGAAATGTTCTGAAAAAAATCCTGTTCTCCGCATTAAACCTGCGATCTGACACTAACTGGACATGTGTCTTCACTCCTAGACCACGGTGAATTAAAATCTCCTAGTGTTCCATAGATTGCATTATGGAAACAGATATTAAATGAAACCCGCGGTATGTATTTTAATTACATACAATTATGAGCTGAAAAATTCTTATTTTAACCGCTTTTTACATCGTATATAACGGGCCTTTCATTAAGCGCTTCCCAGCTTCAAATTTAAATCAAACAAAATCTGTATGAGATATCATCGAAATTTTGTATTCGTTTAAAAGGCTTATCAATGCTATTATGTATAGAATACAACATCGTGCAAATGTCCGAAATGTGCATCCGAAGTGTCCAATTTTCCATGACTCTGGCGCATATATCAGGCTGAATTTGACTGATGGCATGGGTTATGTTGGCTTTGAGGGCTGCTGTGGCGTATTTGCATAGACCTGCGACTTAAGAAAACTCCACAAGAAAAACTCTAACGAGGTCAAATCACACAATCTCGGTGGCCAGTTAACATCACTTCCACGTGAGATAACCATGTCTTCAAATCGCTCGTGCAGAATGTCCAATGTGGCATGAACTGTGTGGCACGTAGCGCCCTCCTGTTGAAACCACATGTCGTTGGTATCCATATCATCCAATTCAGGCCTAAAAAAGTTAGTAATCATCGATCTATAGAGCTCGCTGCTGACGGTGATGGCCTAGCCAACGTCGTTCTCCAAGAAATATGGACCGATGACGCCGCCAGCTCAAGATCCACACCAAACGGTCACTTTTTCGGGATGCATTGGACGCTCTTGGATCTCATGTGGATTGGTATCGTTACAAATTCGACAATTCTGTTTGTCGACGTACCCATTCATCCAGAAATGGGCCTCATCGCTGAAGATGATTTTTTGGTGAAAATTAGGGTCATTTTCCAACTGCTTCAGGGCCCAAGTCACAATGGCGCAAAATCCGCCAAGTTGTGCTCTGCGAAAGGCCGAGCTCTTGTGAACGACGCGAAATCGACTACCTCAGATTCTCCTGTACACTCTCACGGAGAGCGGCGATGTTTTCAGCAGATCTTGCTTTTCGCTGTCGTACTAGTGTTGGTTCATTGTTTACTGAACCGCCATTGTAAAATGGGCGATGCGTGCGGAAAGTTGCCCGAACAGAACACCCATTTTGATAAAACAATTTTATCATTTGTACGTGTTGTTGAACTCTATATCCGTCCATGGTAATTTAGCAAAACGGACTGAATAAATAACAGCCAATTCAACAGATGTAGCTTCAACAATATGGCCGCTATTAAGTGTCAAAATTCGTAAATCCCTATTGGAAGACCCGCTATAATAAAGAGATTTTTTGAAAAATTTCCTGTATTATACTCAGAACCATGTAGTACTCGTAGAATAAGCCAACAGGATTAGAGTTGACATGGACATAATGAGCAGTATTATAAGAAATAGTGGAACGTACACGTGTAACATGTACAGGTTAGGATTCTTATTGCAAATTGTGAATGTAAAACTCAACGGCAGATTATTCACCACTTCGTTAAAAATTGCTTCTTAAAGTGTTGTTACAAAAATTTTGATAAGTTCTTGAATGCAATAAAAATTGTAATAAACTAACTATATTACAATTACATTTTAGTTTGGCGTTTCTAATGCTATATATTAAATAAATAATATTTACAATTTGCTTAAATAAAATTATACTTTACCCAGTTTATTTCAGTATATAACATTTCCTTTCTTAAAAATCGAATCAGACTGCATTATATTCAATACACAAAACATATTTAAGTCGTAATAGTTTTAGATATAAATAATGTTAGCAATTAAAGAAATGTAATACCGTAATGAAAGGACCACGGTTAAGTGTATTACAAATACATGAACTTTATAATTTATGGTAGGTGATTTTGATGGAGCCTGTGGTGATTCGCTTGATCTCTGAAGGCGAAAAATACCCGAACGAAAACAAACTCCGTACGCGATCTGTACCGTTGAGAACCAACAGTGTACATGTTGGTTCTCAACGGTACGGATCACGTACGGAGTTTGTTTTCGTACCGGTATTTTTCGCCGTAGTTTACCAGGTGCGACACTTTTTAATTATTTGCTGGTGATGACAACTTAGTTGTCGAAATACGTATACAGAATATGAAAATTAATGTGGCAAGGGGTTATATATCAACCTTCAGTGATCAAGTATATAATTTATATTAAATTATTTGAAAAACTCTGGTTGTTCACAAAATAGGTACATACTTCTTTACTTACATTTTTCATTTTATGCAACCATATGAATTTTGATCGTGTCTTGCAATTCAGACTAGACATTAAACAAAAAATTCCTTTAAGAAAAACGTAATATAATATTTTTATACAAAGAAAAGGCATGAGAAATTGTGTTTTAAAGACATCTTGTGAAACATAAAAATTGTAGTGTATTAAAACGGCTTATTAATTTGAAAACTGTCTTCTTTACTTATTAATTACGCAATAATTGCTCCATTTTCTGTACATGGTTATTTCACTAGACTTTTCCTAAAAAAACGATTACAGTAAATACACGCGTCTAGAACATATCCGAAGTACATTGAATAACCTTCCCATGGACGATGTAATCGTAATGGCTCGTCGCGTGAAACACTGTGAAGATTCAATTTCTCGTGACATTAGATAAATTTAACGCTTAGAATTTTTTGTCATCTCAGGTTTCTAATTATAACTTCCTATTAACAAAGAGAACAAGTCTTGCGTGGTCTCGAATGACACAGAACAAAAAACAAACAATTTCCTCCAGCTTAATTACGCTAACATTCCTGTCTTTGAAAATGAAGAAGAAGATGTTGACGAAGACTGTTCAGAATACGTTGCTAATCCTCGATGTAAATTAATGTAGTCGATTTAATAATTACCGTTGTACAAGTTTCAGATCTTTCATATATTACGATACAACGGACGTATATATGTATATATCTACTGCTAGCAATTAACTAACATTTCCTCTGCTTGAAGAAAAAGGCCGGTCGTGATAGTTGTTGAGCTGTTTGGCCTTCTTTAATATATGTCTATTTTAAATTCAGTCATCTGTTCTATTATATTATAATCGACGCTGTGGTGGGTCTCTTAGATCATAAATTAATTAAAAGTTGCATAGTATACAATATTGATAATTCATGTCGTTTACAGGACGGACAAAAAATATATTCTTATGTGTTACTGTATAAAAATAGTAAAACACATAATGCGTGTCTAACATTACCTACATAACATACATCCACTTATGGTGTTACCATAAATATCACCAGACATTATTGAAATTACATAAAGTACATGTAGAGTTATATCATAATGTATCAATGTACTTTTTTAGTTGGGGAGGAAAAGTTAGAATAGGTACTATTTAATAAAATTTTAATGAGTATTGTATTAAATAGTCCATACACTCTATTGTGCACCATTTGACGATAGCCAGAATATATTTTAAGTAACTTGTTAGCGGCTTTTTAACTAAATCTTAATGAAGGATATATTTTTTTAAATACGAATGCATCCAGTGACAAGGACAAATTATTATTATTAGCTTATCTGTCGGAAAGACACATTTTTAACATTAATTAATAATCTATGCTCTCAAAGTCAGTTAAATGTTCTTAGATCAGAACGTAGATATTTTCAAACTACAACTTTTTATGATTTTTAACATGATAGTCAGTGGTTTCCAATTTTTTTTAGCTAGCGGAGAACTTTTAGAGTAAATTTCAGTGATTTCTAAGACTTCCTATACGTCTTACAAGTTAATTGCATTTAGGACAGTGGCAGCTTGTGAGTTTTTAGGAGTTCTGCGAAAAAAGTAGTTTACTTTGAACTACCATGAAGGTTCACTTTTAAATAAGCATGAAAAGGAAAATAATGCATTTATTATTTCACAACCACATATTTGAAGATAATTTTGATGGAGCCTGTGGTTGATTAACTTAATCACTGAAAGTGTGCGTTTTGGCTTTCAACGGTAAAGATTGTGTGCGGGATTTGTTTCGTACGAGTATTTTGCCGTAGTTTTCAAGGTGCGACACTATTTAATTAAAACGAAAATTTATCTGGAAAGGGGTTACATATCAACCTTCAGTGATTAAGTTAATCAACTACAGGCTCCATCAAAATTACCTTAAATCTATTTAACAAGAATCAACTTTTTGCAGAGATTTGTTATGGTTGATGAAACGTGGCATCCTTACCGTGTTCCTGAACCCCAACATCAATCTCTGCAGCGAACATATAATTGATCTCTTTCAGAGAAAATCAAGGGATTTCCAATAGGGTAATGGACACAATATTTTGAGGTTTTAAAGATATACTTTTCATAAACAATCTTACAAAGTGGACTGTCAACTGAGTGTATTATGTCGCTCTATTAGACAAATGGAACCTAGATATACATACGCGCCTTCTCACAGCAGTCAAGATGTTCGCGGTATTCGATCAATTGAAATTTCAGGTTGACCCAAGTAACTTCCACTTATTCTCGAACCTCAAGCGTTTCCCTTTATTATTATATAATATTATTATATCAACCTTCACTGATTAAACCACACATTCGTAAAATTTTTTCATAAATTTTGACAAAACGTTCGATAGGAACTCGGTAAAGAAGACACATTAAGTTTAATCGACCGAAAAATCCAGTTTAGCAAAGCACGCTCTAGAAAATAATCATAATGTAACCGCAAACGGTCTACATTTAATCAAAAATACAAATAACTACCATGAATTAGACAGCTATAAAAGCATATACATTTCAAAAAACCAAAAAGCATGTGTTGACCACCAATAAAAGTCCATTAATATACTCTTGCCGTTTTGAATTTCGGGAAAAACAAAATACCACTGTTAAAAATGTTCGCAGGTGTGAGCGGAGAATGTATTTTAAGATAAGTTGCTAGTTTTAAGACTAGAATACATTTTAAATTATGTGAAACGAATCTGTAGTGTGCGATAGGTTTTTGACGGTACGAACTTGTTTCTCTTCTAATCTTACCCAAAATCCAAGTGCGACACTGTGAGTAATTATCTGCTGATGATGATAACTTAGCTATCGAAGTACAGAATACAGAATACGAAGATTATTGCGGAAAAAGGTTTTATTTACCTTTTTTGATTAAAATTCTATCAACCACAGTCTCCATTAAAATTTAGCTAGTGTAAAATAAATGTAGGCGTAGTTCGTCTCAATGATTTAATTTTTTATGTTCAAAGCTTTGTCTGGAATGTTTAAAAGTTTCTCAACAGAAATTCATGTTGAATTTGGATAATTTTACAGCGTTAAAGAACAAAGCATTATACGCAAACAAATCATAGACAGCGTAACCAACTAGAAAACATGAAATAGATTTGTCACGGTGTTATATCAGCAGCCCGATGCACAACGAAACTATGAACGCTGTAAACTATAACGGGATATTTTCGCACATTGTCATGAAATTTACTGCCGGCTACCGTAAGGTATTTGACTAATGTCTAAGTTGAAAATACAATGTAATACTGTTTTAGTTAGTACATAAACGAAACTACCTTTTGTTTTTGATTGCTATTACCTTTTGTAAAATTTCAGCATTTCAGCCCTTATAAATCAACCTCTACTGGTTTTGGGGTAACGTTCGAGGAGGAGGAGAGAGTAAATAGTAGGGTAATGTGAAGATATATCTAAACAAGTGAGCAATATCCGTGCTATAAAATTATATTTTAAAAACTTTATCGTAATATCGTTTTCTAGTCAATAAAGTTACGATCAAATTGCGTTATTATACAATTTATTCTTCTTGCTAAAATATAGTATAGAGCTAGCAGAATTATCAAGTGTTTTCTGCTCGAGTACGTGCCAAATTAAACTTTTCGAATTTCCATTAGCATTATAATTTCAAGTTCTTTTATTTTGCTTCTTTTGAGAAAATTTCTTTATTTTTATAATTTATATTTTGTTTACTATCCTTCTACCTATGTTTAAATTTTGAACTATAGCTTTCACAAATATAAACGTCTAAAATTTTTAACAATACATCTTTCCGTTAAAACACGAGTCAATAGTATTAGACTTAAAAATAAGAATTAAAATATATTAAAAGCAATGACGGACTAGAGGGAATCTTACATAACCAAATAATATAACCTCAGATCTTACATATAATATTGCTTCCTTATTTGGAAAGTATATTTAAATTATTTAAAACAGACTATTTCTGTATTTCTTCGTTCAACAGTGTTTTTGGCATATTCTTTGAATGACATTCATGTTCATAAGTTGATCACATGTCCATCTGATTTATATACATATATATATATATATATATATATATATATATATATATATATATATATATTAGCTATTGCCTTTAATGGATTTTGTAACTAGTCGTATTGACAATCACGACTAGTTTACCAATTAAATAAAAATTATAGCACATCATTTAAGAAGCTAGGAACATTCTCTGAATGATAGTGGGAAGTAATTATTATATTACAAACAAAAACGAAATTTCTTAATTCGAGTAAATTTTTCGTTATACAACTTTCTCGATATTTTCAAAAACTCATGAAAATTTATCACTTATAATCATTTATAGTTTCTTACACCATATTTTTTCATACTTGATAGTTAGTCTATGTCTCTGATACACAATACAACTTTATTTAAATCTCGCCAACACACTGGCTATAAATTTGATTTATTAATTTCAGCTCGAGTATCCGAAGAATGTCTTGCTATAAGGCCGAGGATTCTCCACCTCGTATCAAAACATTATTAAGACACAGAAAGTTCTTCGGATAACCAAAAACAAAGGAATCATTCTATTTTCTTTTCCCACACATTGTACACATTGTGGGCAACAAATAAATATTGATTTCTTTTGCCCATTACGACATTATGGCCAAGAAGTTTAAAATTGCTTAACACGAAATCTGAGCATAATTGTTACGCATTTACAGCTTACAAATCTATTCCCGAAAGCTTATTTCAAGAGTGCTATACCTGATATTGGCATAAACGCTTTGGTCAAATCCGGAATAATTGCTCTTAATCCTGAGGTTGTTGAGGATTAAATGTTTGCTCCAACAAAAGCACTTAAGCAGCCAGAAGAGTTACAAGTAATCTTAGATTTAGAAGTTGCCAGTTATTCTACATTATTACCGAAGGTGAAGCTAAGTAATCAGGAATTATTACTAATGCCAATAACTCAAACAATGAAAGGCAGGAAACGTGAAAAAGTCAATTGAATTAATCTCTTGATGTGATAGAACTTGTAGCAAAAGTAGATGTAAAACAAAGAGAAAACTGAAGAAAAATATATCGTAACATTAGAACAAATCCGACAATGAGTGTGACGGTTCATATAAAAACGACAATGATGGTAATGAATCTGACGTTGTTTGCATATACTGCAATAAAATTTTGCTTTTGCTGTACATATACCTCTTCACCATTAATTGCCAAGCAAAATTGTTTAATCTATGGTATACCAGGTGTTCCGGAAGGTCATTACCGGTTTCTCTCACTAGGCTTAAGTATGCAATGTTATGATTTGACACAAATGTCATTTTATTCTACTGACATCAAGCTTTAAAGCTATACATGTTATATTTTGCGAAAGTAACACTGACATACATCTCTTTGAAAATGTCAAGTTTCGTGCCTGAAAAAGTGCATTTGCGGTATGCATTACTTTTCTTATTTAATCCAAAAGAAAAAAGCCACCGAAAGTCATCATTCGCTGGTAGAAACTTACGGTGAGCATTTTCCAACTATAAAAACATGTGCAGTATAGTTTCGACAATTCAAAAGTGGTGATTTCGATGTACAAGACCAAGAACCTTGTGGTAGACCGAAAAAGTGCGAAACTGCAGGAGTTATTGGATGAACACCCAACCCAAACTCAAAAATAATTGGCAGAAGTATTAAATGTGACCCATTAATGACCGATTACGATAGGGAAATGGGTGCCGCGTCAACTGAATGACAGGAAAATGGAAAATCGAAAAATCGTCTGTAAAATGCTGCCCATCACCTGGCGAAGTCGACCCATTGACTCCAAGGCCAAATCGTTTTGGTCACAAGACTAGAGGGGCCAGAGTGGCGTGGTGTATTGCGAACTGTTGAAACCTGGTGAAACAGCTAATACTGATCGTTACCGACAATAAATTATCAATCTAAAGCATGCGTTGATAGAAAAACCTCCAGAATGGGCCCGAAGACACGGTAAAGTGATTTTACAGCACGATAGCGCGCCGTCTCATACAGCAGAACTGGTCAAGGAAGCGTTGAAAGCACTTGGCTGTTGGATGGAACATAATATCGCACCGGCGGTAGTCTCTAGGCTTTACCCCGTCCGACTTCCACCTATCCACATCAATGGGACACGCGCTTCAGTTTAGTTAGAAAGGCCAAATAGTTTATTTGAAAATTTGACAAGATGTGTAGAATCAAATGATCAATAGTTTGAATAAATAAATTTTTCCATTTTCTTGAAAAATATGTCGCTTTTTTAAGAAAAAACCGCCCAACAATGTTTCTAGCTATGTACTAATTACTTTATGGTATATCATTATTAGACTAAAAAATCTTTTCATAATGGTTGAGCGGAAATTTTGCAAACACTATTTCCAACTTAACAAGTTTGAAGCTAAAGGCGTAAAGTAATTAATTTTACCAGCATGCTATCACTATTAATTATATTTATTAATTTATAGTTCTATCTAAAAAAAGATATAATAAAAGGAATAATTAATAACAAATCTATTTTCATAGCATTGTCGTATTTATACGTATACGTAATTATTCACTCTAGAATGAGAACATAAAAAGTGATAGTGCACCCATTAAAAAGCATAATAAAAGCTTACTATTTTTAATATCTAAATAATACTATTTATTCTTATGCAGCACATCTGTTGAATCACGATTACTATATTTTTGCAAAGGCTAATATAATTTTAAATTAATCTAATGACATAATTTAAATCCATTACCATTTGATTTACATACAAAACTCATAAAAACATGCCTAGCATTTAAAACACAGTATCTGGGAATCGTTAATAAGCATGTATCTTATTGAAGTAAGTCGTTAATATTTAAATTTAATTGTTTTATACAAAAGTAAAACGAGCAGTTGCCGGGATATATCGAGATGTTGCCGGCTTCTTCAAAAAAAGCTTTTCAACATTCCGACTGAAATTTATATATCTTAATTGCCAGTTTTTTGGTCCACTAATTCTAGAACCACTAGAAAAAATTAAATTAATTTTAATAACTCAACCGTTTCGGCAGTGATTAGGTCTTTTAGCATTTAAATGTTTTTGTTAACAGATATACTATCTACTAAGTAACGACGCAGTTATAGAAGATGTCTTGTTTTTTAAGGACATTACGTTTCTTTTTTCCCCAGTCATTAGCAGCCATAAATACTAATGATTTTAAGTATCAATAAAATATCATTTACCCGCATGTTTGGAAGGACTAATATTCAATTAAATTAATAAGGTACATTATTCATTATGTACAGTGCTGATGCATTCTTGAAAATTACTATAGTGGTGGCTTAAAATCCAGTTCGGCAAGATAAAAACTACTACAATTTTAAGATTTTGTTCTTTAATCCAATTAAAGCGATGTCTATCCCATAATAAGACACGAAATTAATTTTACTTAGACCTATATCTGTAGTAAAATTATGTAATAAAATTATATTTGAAAAAGTCATTTATATTTTTAGATATTGTTCTTATGGACCAAAGAATATGAGTAACAAAAAGAACACAATTATACAATGAACCTAATCATTTCAATTGCTCCTTTTTTGTTAGTTTGTAGTGAATAAGCTCTTATACATTATTGTATATACAAAGGATACTAGGAAAGTTTTGCAATACAGCTTTGTTTATTTAATTTTTTCAAGGTAATTTCCTCCACACTCAATACACCTCTCCATCCTCCGAAACCAAGCTTTAAACCAGTTCTGCCAAGTTTCACTAGGGAGTAAAGCACACTCGTTGTCCCAAGCCCGCAGAATGTTCTCATCATTGGAAAACCGTCTCCCTTTTAGCTTTATTTTCACAGTGCGAAATCACAGGGAGCAAGATCTGAACTGTAGGGAGGGTGCTCGAGAAGTTTCAATCCTGTCGTGGTCGAATATTCGGTTCAGGCTTTGGCGCGGTCAGCTGGAACATTATCGCGACGGAGGAACCAGGTGTCCATTCTCGATTTTGGCCGCAGGTTCTTCATAGATCCAATGACTTTAGGCAGGCACTGTTCAGTATACCACTTAGCTGTGACTGTCTTCTATGTGTCCAAAACGATACGTTCCACAATTCCACTCGATTTGAAAAATACAACTATCACTTTCCTCTTTACAGATCGGGATTCTACAGGTGTGTCCCCATCATCAAAGACTCAAACTTTGTTTTAAGCTTTGATCGGCACATCGTAATAGTGCAGCCAAGTCTCGTCACCTGTCACGATGTTGTTCACATACTGAGACTGTCCGTTATTAAACTTTTTTTAGCATCTCCCGGCACCAAGTCACACGTTGTGCTATCTTCTCTTCAGTCAGTCGATGCGGCACCCAGAGAGAACAAAGTTTCTTCACGTGCAAATGATCATGCAGAATCGAACGAATGGCTGGTGTATTTAGGCCTAAAGTACCCTCTATCTTATCTGTTGGTAGGTCACTCGCCAGTCCTCCCCAAGCATTTTCCTCACAGTAGTAACGTTTTCCTCCGTAACTGACGTTCGTGGTCTTCCCGGCCTCTCAGCATCCTCCACAGTTAAATTTCCCCTTTGAAATTCTCTGTACCACCTGAATATCATTGTACTATGTGGACAAACATCACCTAATGCAAGAGTCATTTCTTCGAAGCACTGGTCTATGTTTAAACCACGCACGAAATTATAACACAAAACTGCCCTTATCTCATTTCGTGACAACGATGCCATCGCACTTTACACTCTCACTGCTAATGAATAACTGAGCCCGCCGACATGGCGCGGCGGCAACTATGCATATATGAACATGTCTCAACTACAACTTCAAGCAGCTTCCTATGATTTATTGTTGCGTTATATTGCAAAACTTTCCTAGTACACTTTATATATATATATATGTACGTGGTATATTCACCAATATTAGTTTAAATAAAATTGTAGATTTTATTGAGGTAATATGCCTTTGAAATTATAATTAAAAATTGAATTACTACTAGCTTTCAACATATACTACTATAATTGTTTCTGCACAATGGTAATTTTACAATAACCTAAAACAGCAGCAGAGTTATAAGTTTTGCGCGAAATTTTTGACTTGATTATAGTTTTCAACTTGTGCAAATAATAATGCGTTTCCTACTTTAATTCAGTGAAAATATTTTGAGTCAACCAGGCGATATAACATTTAGCATTATACTAAAAATATTAAACAATAATTCACCACTTATTTCTTTATATAAATTTCGCTTTATTAAGAAACGACAAATAATAAAACAGCACACCCTTTACGAAACATGGGAACCAAGTTTATTATTATCTGTATTAAACCGTATAAACAGAAAGACTTTGTCATTCTGTCTTACGTTTCGAACGTTTGCTTTGTACTAAATGTACGTACGTATGTGCTTCGAGTTAAGCATGCAAAGTTTGATTTGGAATCCGTTCGACAAATCCGAACAAATTAAGCATCGAGAACATTTACTGTAGAGCTGAAGGAGTTTATCCTCCCAAAGGAATCCGACTACAGTCTTACTACTTCTTAGTCGATAAATTTCAAGTAGCATCTCTTCAAACTAGCCGGCACAACTCTTAAGTGTACAATGTGTTTTTAATTTACCTCAATTAGTGGCTTAATTGACATTTTTATAATACTGCAACTAAAACTAATATCATAACTCCCCCTTTTTAAGGATGTGTAGATTATTTAATAATATAGCGCCATATTGTTGATATTAACCATAGCTCTTTGAGGAAATTCTGTATGTAGTAAAAATTTTAATAGCTTAGAAAAGTGAATTTTGTACGTTTTATTGGTTATGCATTTGTTTATATTTTTTATTTTTTAGTTAATGTTCTATAAAAATATTATTTCCTACTTTTGAATTTGAGTTAATTATTCAGTCCGCCTTTTCGTTTTTGTTCTTTATTTGTATTTCTTGATTTACTTTTTATAGCTTTTCAGTTTTTTTTATTTATTATTGTTATCATTATATTATCATATAATAAATAAAACACTGTTTCGTAGTGTGATTTACTACATTAACAAATGATATAATTTTTACACATTGTTATAATACCTATAATCAATAAGTAATAGACATGTACATTAGAATTACTTGCTGAATCTTCAGAACTTTTTTTTTTGTATATCTGTGTATATATCAGTAGTTTTTCTCGGGTATTTTGCCGTGTATGCAGTTTTGGATCTGCTGTTCCGACGGAGCAGTCTCGCTGCAATCATTTTCAAGTCAATGCTTGTTAGGAACTGAAAATACTACTAGCAGTATCCTCTCTGGAATTCAACTGTTCCTACATGAAGAAATATCCAAAGATGTATATATGTTACAGTCGTTTTCGCGGACGTATGATATATTAAGTATATATACCTTTTGTGCAGAAACCTCAAAAACTTCATTTCCTAGCCTATTAGGTTACAATCTCCTTTACATGGGAACACAAAAAGCAATAATTAAATCCACTTACAAAATAGGGGTATAGGTAAAATGTACATACAAGATTATTTGTCGATAAAGAAACATTCTACAAAATATCTATACCATATTTAAAAATAGAAAATCTAAATTAATTATTTATTCATGGAGAATGTAACAAGACAGTCACCATAGTTCACCTTATGATAACCGCCCAAAATTAAAAATGCTCAAAAACATTTGTCGTCGCCTTATACCAAAACCTTTTTCATTTTCATTTTTTCATTACGTCAACACTCCTGCCCATCGCTTTAACGGCTGTACCGACTATTTAGTTAGAATCGGGTTGAAGGTACTGGAATATTCACCTTACAACCCAAATGATCATATACGAGGATAGTTTGACAAGTAGTGAGAATGACACATAGGTGGAGCTCTAATTGGTAAAACAAATGCACTGTAATTTAGGTTACCTATTTATATGTTTACATTCCGATATTTAGATAAATCGGTTGATTACTTTATTTTTGATAGCTGATTGAAAAAGAAGCAACGCGTCGTTTTGTTAAAATGGAAAAAGCAGAGTATCGTGCGGTAATTAAATACTTCGTAATTACGGGTATGAAAGCTACCGAAATAAAAGATGAGTTACGAGAAACATTAGGTGAATCTGCTCCATCAACCGCCACAATAAATAAATGGGTAAATGAATTTAAACGTGGTAGAACAAGCGGTGTTGGTAACGCGCTCTGGAGCACCCAAAATCATGACTTCTAAGGAAATGATTATAAAAAACCATACCGCATGCGCCTTATTCGCCGGATCTAGCCCCTTTCGACTTCCACCTTTTTCCAAAATTGAAAACGGCACTAGGTGCGAAGAAATTTTCGTCTAACGACGAGCTCATCATCTTCGTAAATGAGTATTATGCAAGCCTTCCGGAATAGCATTTTAGAGATAGTATAAGGGCATTGGAGCACCGTTGGAATAAATGTATTGCTCTTTTAGGAGAATATATTGAAAAATAAAAATTATTTTGTATTTAAAAAATTCGTTTTCCTTTTCCATTCTCACTACTTGTCAAACTACTCTCGTATCTTTACGCTGGTGCGTAAAGCTTAAAGAAGTTTTAAAATGATGAGAATGGAAAATATGGAAAAGTACCTAGAATGTGGTGGAAATTATTTTGAAAGTTATTAAAAATTAAAGCTTTATTGAAAAACTTTTGAAGTTCTCAAATACTTACAAACATCTTCTGTTGAATAAGAGCTTTTAAAATACTATATTTTGTCAATTAACTGTTATAAAAGTAACACCTGTATCCACAAATATTGTATATTAACACTTACCGCTTACATCCTTAAATCCCATACATTATGCAAATGTATATATTTGCCTCATTGAGGAAACATATCAGTGTATTTCCAAAGCAATATTTTTTGTCTTGTTATATTACAATTATTAAAGGCCAATTCTAATATTATTATGTAATCAAATTTAATGAATATTTACATAAACAAATACTTACGTCGAGTCTAACCTTTCTAAACGAATGTGTATAAACCTGCCTATTTTATATTCTTCCTTACTGTTTGAAAAATAAAAATTGCAAATAATTATCATTATATTAAAATGATCAATCACCTTACGAATAAATAAAGAATTATAATGTTCATGCAATATAAAACGAAAATGTTAGTATTTCCACAAAAACTTATCCTGTCGTCTAATGCTGAGTTGAACACAACACATTTATAAAAATTTTAAAAAACAATCAGGCGACTTATCTAAAACAACTAAAATAAGAATTTAATATAGTAATAAACAGTCTTATATAACTATGTCTAAGTGCTCCAATATTTATTGCAACAAAGACTAAGAGTTAATCATCTTCTTGTTAATGAAGGACTGAGTCGATACGAATGTGAATTGTAATCATACATTCTGTCTCAGAGAAAACGGAATTTGTTTAAAATAAAAACAAAACCTTACTGTTTTGGTTAAATTCATTTATTATATTCAAAGTAGTCGCCTTCGGCTTCAGTACAACGTTTTGCACAGTTAATTAATATGTCGAATGAATTTTTAAGTTCATCTTTAGAGGGGTCCTTCAAGATCGCTATCGACGCCTTTTTAATGGCTTCGACGTCGGCATAACGCTGTCCTTTTATCAGCAAATGTTAGGAAAATAGACAGAAATGACAGGGGACCAAATCCGGTGAATACGGTGAACGGTTGATAGTTAAAATGCTATTTGTAGTTAGAAAATCAGTGACAATCGTCGAGCGATGATATGGTGCATTATGATTTAATAAACGCCAATTACCATTTTCACGATATTGAGGGTGCACACGACGAATACGCGCCAAAAGATACTTCATAAAACCAATATAATATACAGCATTGACTGTTTAACTATTTGGAACTCACTCTTTATGCACCTTTCAAATCATAAAAGCAAGCAAATGAACATTGTCTTCATCTTTGACTTCTCCAAACGGCTTTCTTTTCGGTCTTTCTTCGCCTGGATGCTTCCATTCAGAGCTTTTACTCTTGGGCTCTGGATCATATTGAAAACATCAGGTCTCATTGCCAGTTACAATAGAATACCTGAAGATTTCGTCCTTTTTTGAGTCTGTAATCAAGTCTGTACAATATTGAATGCAATTTCTGACAATCGGTTAGCTTGTGTGGAACAAATCTTGAACAAATCTTTCTCAGTCCCAAATATTGTGTCAAAATGCGATGAATTGAATCTTTGGAAATATTAGTTCCAATCCCATGTATCGTAATGAGGATTACTGCTTATTTCTGATAAAGTCACGGACGAGTTCGATGTTATTTTCCGTAACCACGGATTTTTTGCATCAGGATGTTCGTCGTCATTTATATCCGTACGACCATCTTTAAATCGTTTATACCACTCATACACATTCATACGAGATAAATTTGCATCACCATACACTTGTTCTATCAAATTAAACGTTTCAGTAGACAATTTACCGAGTTTAAAGCAGAACTTGATATTTACACTTTGTTCAAAATTCATTTTTCGACCCATGCTAAATGTACACTGTTACTTTATGCGCAATTTCTCTGTTTCTGATGATGAAAATGTCATGACATTTTGACATAATATGGGTGATCGATCTACCTTACCGACGCATATTTTTCTTAATAGATGGCGCCACTAAGGATTACTATTTTAAAAAAAAGTTCGGTTTTATATGCGACAGACTGTGTACTTCGGTATACATACAATACAATACATACAATAATTGTTCATCGTTCATCTGAGATCTGTAAGTATTTACCACAATAACTGAGTTCTTATTAAGTACCACATTCTTTGATAATTTTTGAAAACGTAACATTGTCGTCACAAGTATGCTGATTACATGAACACTTTCAAGAAAATATGCAACATGCTTGTTAACCGCATACGAGAATAATATAAACTAAACTTTAGCGAATTGATTTGTGATGGCTAACGTCATAATAATGTACAACATATTCTATCAAAACGTTTTCCAACTTGCTAAACACAGTGCACCATGAATTTCGTATATTCTTACTGAAGGGATATCAAAAGCTATGCATTGAAATTGAGACCATATAAAACGAAGGCAACATACATATGTATACGTATCAGAACTTGAATTTTTACTTACATATTTTGCAAAGCGTCTTTCATTTTTTTCTTCCTAATCTTTGCAAATTCTTTATTTCCATTACTTCCAAGGGCTTTTCCACTATCTAGAGTCACTTTCTTTGTGGTCTTCCTCTTTTTACCTTTACAAACGTAACAAGGACTTGCTATATTAGCCGCTTGTTATTCGACCTTCTCATGGGTTCTAATGAACACGACGTTGCTACATCCACGCATCGTTTCTATATGTAACTAGAGAACCTATGATTGTCTTATGACATTCTTGGCTCCTAATATATAGTGGAATCCTCCCATACTTCATATACCTTTCATTATTCCCCTAGAATTTTAAACCTTTCCTCGCACATACTAGTAATTGTTATTCCAAAATAACTATATTTATCAATTTACATTTTAATTCCTTATTTTCACATAACTCCGAGGACTTCAAATACTCAATAAAATAAAAGTTATTTATTTGATCATAAACTCTGAACAATTTGGTTTAAATATAAATTTCGTTTCTTCACAATACGTGCTTTGCAAACTATACATTAAATACATATTAAACAATTTCGAAATAATTGTGTCTGCGCATGACACAAAATAGTTTTCAAAAAAGTCCAGGTTAATTTTCTAATGCAGCATATAGAAAATATATCAATCGCTTTTTGCAGCTGTAAAGTAATCACATAAAAATAAATTGCCGAATGCAATATACAACCGCCAAAGCACAACCGTATTATAAGCATATGAATTTATCGAACGCAATTACGTAAGTTGTAGATTGTCACGACATAGTCCGACGTATAAAGTCATTACTGTTATTCAGTGAAGTTCAAGTAAAATGGAAACTGGTTATTAATGTCTATGATTAGCACTAACGAATTGGTCTATATTAGCCTGTTAAGGACTAAATACTTTCTTTGGATCGATTTTGAGGATATCAATATAGTGACATGCGCAGAGTTGAATGAAATAGTTGGAAAATTTCGATTTCCAATGATTTCACTATTTTGTAAATTGTTTAATATTCTACTTATTTATATTTCAAATGTGTAAAATATAATAATTTTAGTATGAAAATATACTAAACAATTCATTATTTGTAAAATTAAATCAATTTACCTGCAAATATTTTTGTAAGAAGAAACAATTGCAATGTACATTTGCAGGTACATTTATGTTAATTGTTAATTATTTAAGGAATAATTTACATCGAGCAGTAATACTTCAACCATATTAAATGGATAATTGTGCAGAAAGTGACCCAGAAAGTTAAATATTTATACGAAAATGCGGAAAATAAAACAGAAGATACTGAGCGATCACAAAAAAGGCGCTAACTTCGCACACATACAATAATATATTCTTAATTTACCAGACCTATAAATAACCATATTATACAGTATCCCAACGTATCAGTGGAAAATCAACTAGTCAAGATATCAAAGCTTTTACCATACCATGGCGAATAAAAGCGGCAAAGCATATTTGTGTATGCTTCGTCTCTGTTTTATTACTTTTGAATATTATAATGCTATGCACCATCATTGGAATTCAAAGCTTATAATAAGTCGTGGTAGGGTCCTACTTAAAAGTGTACAAAGCAGCAAACTACATACAGTACCCACTGTTCAGTATCCTTACGGGTTTATCGACAGAAGCAAATAAGCGAGAGAAATACAGATTCGAATATATTCAAAGAAACTATTTCGGAATCAAAAAACTTAATATTGCCTCTTAAAATTCAAGCCGATATTGAAGAAATAGTTTAACAGTTAATTGTGCCTATTCGTAGAACTGCTTAGGTTGCTCTCTAAAAATTTTTACACTGAGAAAGAATAGGTTCCCATCCTATCTGCATTAAAAATGTTTTAAAATAAAATTTAAAATAAAAGAAAGTGATAAACTATTCGTACTTCTAGTGACAAGATCAGACTAAACAAAACAACTGCGTATACTTTTCGGAGGTCTTGCCCAAAAACAAAAATCAGAGAATAAAATATTTTTTTGGAAAATCTCTCATGTACTGAAGATGGAATTGGTTTTACTGAAATATACAAAAGTTTAAAACAAAATGAATAAAAGTAACGAAATCAAAGCAAATTTAGGAGTTCTGAAATCAAAGAAGGAAAAACAAGAGAAAATTCTAGACACTAGGAAATTAATGGTGAAAATTAATAAGAGACTGTCGATTATACCATGATCACATTGTATAAAGTTCTGTATGCAACACGATAAAGCGAGTACCACATTAGAATTCAAGTTTCGAGATTCATGCCTTTCCAGAAATAAACTATAATCAATATTTACAATTCTGGATGACAAGACTTTGCTCTGTTGTTTTTTATCTCCGAATCATAATACAACCAAGTTCCATCCGCAGTGATAATCACTTTTTACCACTCTTCACCTTGACCTCACTATTTCTAATTGACGCAAATCGCTATCTATTAACTTTTTAACGGTTCGGTTTTAACAGAGGCGGAAATCAATCAGCATAAAATTTAAACATACTTAAATGCTCGTGCAAGGTGTTAAAAACACTTGCAACAGATGTTTCAAGAATGTTAAAGAATCCCAAGATAATTAAAGGAACATATGGGTGAAAATTAATCTTACATTATTAATGATCTCCTCAGTTAAGGCACTAGTTGGAGCACTTGGACTACTTTCCAACTCGCACTTTCCCCAATCAGTTCGAAGCTTTGTATGGCATTGAAGATAAGCAGACCTTACCATAAACGATTCCTAAAAAGTTTCCGCTGAAAATTTTCCAGACAGACACAAAATTTGATCTCATATCTTTGTTTTCCATTTCACCCATCACAGTTTTTAGAGACGGGATGACAATGACAACTTTCAAGCTGTCAAACTCAAATAAATAATATGTAATAATTGGCATTTTGTAAAATGGAAGCCTTTTTGGATTACTGCCCAGGTAAGCTTCTGCTTTTTAGCGTTTCGTAATTCATCGCACAGGAATAGATTCAGTTTTGCAATCATAATGTAATTAAAATTAATGTGTGCAGCTACATAATTATTTACTTTACTTTCCTTATATATTTATATACCCTATAATAATATTTAAAGCTTCTTTATTCCCTTAAAGTATGAGCGAATATTAGCTATATATTCTAAATTTTTATACTAGGAACTTTCGCTTGTAAATAACTCAATTCCAATTGCATGCATTATTATAGAAATCCACGTTATAATACACAATCTGTCACAGAGAAAACTGAACTTTTTAAAAATAAAAACAAAAATTAACATGTCGAATAAATTTTTGTGTGTATCTTCAGAGATGTCCTTCAAGATCGCTGTCGACGCCTTTCTAATGGCTTCGACGTCGGCATAACGCTGTCCATTCATCAGCAAATGTAGTTTGGAGAACAGACAAAAATCACAGGGGACCAAATCCGGTGAACACGATGAATGGTTGACGGCTTAAAATGCCATTTGTAGTTAGAAAATCAATGATAAGCGTCGAGCAATAAGATGGTGCATTATCATGTAACAAACGCCAGCTACCATTTTCACGATATTGAGGGTGCGCACGACGAATACGCGCCAAAAGACGCTTCATAACACCAAGATAATATACAGCATTGACAGTAGGACTAGTTGGTACAAATTCTTTTTGCACTATGCCTTTCGAATTATAAAAACAAACATTGTTTTCACTTGTGACTTCTCCAAACGGCTTTTTTTCGTTCTTTCTTCGCTTGGATGCTTCCATTCAGAGCTATGACGCTTGGTCTCTGGATCGTATTGACAACACCACGCCTCGTCGCCAGATACAATAGAATACCTGAGGTTTTCGTCTTTTTTTGAGCCTTTAGTCAAGTCTGTACAATGTTGAATTCAATTAATTTGTGTGGTACAAACCTTGAACAAATATTTCTCAGTCCCAAATGCTGCGTCAAAATGTGATGAATTGAATCTTTGGAAATATTTAATTCCATTCCCAGGTATCGCAATGAGGATTTCGGCTCATTTGTCTGATAAATTCATGCACAAGTTCAATGTTACTTTCCGTAACCACAGATTTTTTTGTACTAGGATCTTCGTTGTCATTCATGTCGGTCTTTAAATCGTTTATACCACTCATACACACTCGTACGTGATGAACACGCATCACCATACACTTGTTTTTCATCTAATTAAACATTTCAGTAAACGACTTACCGAGTTTAAAACAGAACTTGATATTAGCTCTTCGTCTAAAGTTCATTTTTCGACTAACTCCAAATACACACTGTTACTTTATGCGCAATTTCTTTACTTCTAATGATGCAAATGTCATGATATTTTGACATAGCATTGGTGAAAGATTTACCTTGCCATGCAAATGTCATGATATTTTGACATAGCATTGGTGAAAGATTTACCTTGCCGACGCATATTTTTTAAAATAGATAGCGCCACTAGAATTACTAATTTAAAAAGTTCGGTTTTTTCTGCGACAGACTGTGTAGAATTAATCTTGTGTAGTTCGCATAAATTTTGGATATAATTTTTTAATAATCGGCTACTACTAAATTTTTAAATAAATACATATATTGATTGAATTAAAAATACGACTTAATTCGTACAGTTGCATTTATTTATAACTACAAAGTGTGCTGCAATATATTTCTCTAACTACTCTTCACTGCACCATTATACACGGAATACAAAAAAATGTGTTACTGAATTTTGAAAAACTCTCTTGTAGGTCTAAGATTAAATATTGCACAGCTTTAAACCTAAATCAATAACGTCTTAATACATTTATAAATTACAATAGATTTTTTTTTAAATTTTTCAGAATCCCACAAATACAGTAATTGGATGTAGACCTTGCTTGACTAACCTACGTGTTAATACATTCGACAATGTTGTTTCATACATACATACATACGTATATATATATATATATCACGAAATACTTACGACGCAACAAATTCCAAAAATATTGTTAGATACAAAACGATTTTATAAATTAAATATTGTACGTAGGCTGAGATTAATATTTTCAAACGGAGTTTAAACAGAATATAATAAAGAAAAAAATAACAAAGTGCAAATATGAAGATGATTAATGAAACTTATGTAAAAAATAAGAAATAGATACAACGAAAGCAGCAGCATGTGTTTCCGATTTAACTTTGACCATGATAACTGAATTGTTAAAGCGGTAGACATATGTTTATATGTTCCTGTATTCATGTGCGAGTGTAAGTAAGTGGAACACTTATTATTGCCAGTACGTTTCGACTGATATAGCTCCATCTTCTTTCCATACATTCACCCGCATACTTTAACAACACACGGCGTAAATCGCAAGCAATTCTACATTTACATGATCATGTTTATCTGGAAGTCGTACTCGTACAATACCATGTTGCGTGCGTTTGCTTCAATCTGTTGTCCGTCTCTCTTCGACTTGGAGAAAGGTACATAACGTGGACGAAAGATGAAGAGCGCTGGCCGGCGTGGTTTATGTTTTATTTAACAAGTTTTCAATGTGTGTGGTCCGCGGCACGCGATGTACAACTACCGAACCCTTGTGTGTTGATTTAGTCGTTGCATACGTGGTCTGTACATGTACACTGAGTCACAAAATTATTGGCACTTAGTTTTGATCAAATTTGTTTCTTCTGACATATATAAATATAAATTAACGTAAGTTTTTAGAATAAACATATTCCAATGTAACGATATATATACATATGTATTTTAGCATACTTTATTTATGTAAAATACTCGTTTAATGTGGATAATTTTTATCTACAAAAGAAACACTACAATTACAGCCGCAGACTGAAGCCACAATTAAATTTACAAAACTTACGTTATAGTTTTATAGTCCATTTATCGCAAAAGCATTTCCTTTGACAAGAACAATATGCAACTTTTATAAACATAACCGCAAAGTATGGTTTACATATACTTTGTTATCTCTATTACAAGTAATACTAAACATATTGTTATTAAAATGCTATATTATTATATTATATTATTAAAATATTTTACTTTTATTTGGAATATTTATATTATGTATATTATTATTATTATGTTCCATGGATATTATTGTTTTATGTAATGTATTTTATATAGTAATTATATTTATTTTTTCTTATGCGCAGATTAACGCACATACTGGCCGGCAGCGACTTTTGTCGACGTGTAGACTTTGTAAGTTAGGGGACCACGATCGGCATTCCTGACCGGCTGCGTCGTTGTTGCTACCGGGTAGTTGCCTGACGCTTCCCCAATAAGTGCAAGGTTGACAGTTTCGAACATTTCCACTCTATTGGGGGTGGATGGGTACCTCGATGCGTTGAACGCGAAGCGAGGTATTTTGAACTGTTTCGTTGCGTACGTACTTGACCGTATATTTATGCGTATAGAACGATTTGAATTGCGTTTCTGTTTAGTATTTGAACTGTTATATTTATACTTGTAGAATTATATGCACATACATCTCCACATAACAAACACTTTGCTGATCAAAATAAAATTGTATAAAACATTTGTGTTTTATTTCAATTAAATAGAGCTCTCAAAACAGGTGGTACCTTTACACATATATAATTATAAAACATTTATACCACTTTAAATTAAAAACACAATAATATACAAATATAACAACATAACCGCAAGTCATGTACTAAAAATTTAAATTAACTTAAATTAATAATTTTTTTAACTAAGAAATAGAAATTTTCATAAATAACGAGAACAAATATTTATAAAATATAAATATGTCCACCACTTGCCTCCTACTCCGATATCCAAGAAATCAGGAAAATTGTTTAAAAGAGTGCTTATGGTGAAGCATCTGTTCTGAAGCATTTTCGCTTCAACTGAAGCCACTATATCGTCTGTGATCACAGATGGGTGACCGGAGCAGGACTCATCATGGACGTTGTCGCGGCCAGGTGTGAAGTCTCTTACCCACTTACGCACTTTGCCTTCACACATAGAAGTAGCTCCGTAATTTTCACAAATCTGCCGGTGAATGTCTGCAGCATACATCTTTTTTGCCGACAAAAAGCATATCACTGACAGCATCTCGCACGGGGCGGGCAATTCGATAATCTTGAATATTTTAAAGACACAACAGATCGTCCACCTACACAGCTGCAACTGAGCACGGTTGTTCCCAAGGAATGCCGGAACACGACGCAAGCACCCGTTGTGGAGCATGCACCACCTATTAGTAAAGGGTTTTCCAATAAGGACTTGACAAATTTTTTTCAAAATAAAATGCAGATCATTTGAGATATTTCAGAAACTTTATTATCGGGTTGAAGTACAATCAAAATATTTATGAATGGAACTCAACTTCGTTCATATGGCCACCGCGGGCACGTTTGCAGCGGTTGATTCATTGGACCCAATTTTCGATGACTCGGTCACACAATTCGGCCGAAACGGCTGCTATTTCGCGTTCAATGTTGGCTCTGAGCTCTTCCAACGTTGTCGGCTTGTTGGCATAGACCAATGACTTGACGTAGTCCCAAAGAAAAAAGTCTAGAGGCGTTAAATCGCACGAACGAGGCGGCCAATCGACTGGTCCATTTCTTGAGATAACACGCTCATCAAACTTACTCTTCAATAAATCGATTGTAAAGTGTGTTGTGTGGCTTGTGGCTTGTGGCACGGTCCTGCTGAAACCACATGTTGTCCAAGTCCATATCTTCCAATTCGGGCCAAAAATAATCGGTAATCATACCATTCACAGTAACGTGACGATCATTATCGTCGACGAAAAAATATGGCCGTATGACGCCGCCGGAATGCAAACCGCACCAAACAGTTATTTTTTGTGGATGGAGTGGTGTTTCATGAAGCACATGTGGATTTTCACCCGACCAATAACGCATATTTTGCTTATTGACGAACCCATTGAGCCAAAAATGAGCTTCGTCACTGAAAATGATTTTGCGATGAAATTGATCATCTTGGCGCATCTTTTCCAAAGCCCAATCTGAGAACGTACGTCGCTTCAAATGGTGCATTGGCTTCAATTCTTGAGTCAGCTTGATCTTGTATGGGTGTAAACCAAGATCCTTTCGCAAAATTCACCATAAAGTGGTCTGGACGATGCCCAACTCTTGAGAACGCCGTGGAATTGACTGATTTGGATCATTTGCTACGGACGTTTCAACGGCAGCGATATTTTCGACACTTCGACCAACCCGTTGTCTCACTGGCACGGCAACATCACACAACGAAGATGTAGAAATTTTTGCACTAAACTTGTTACTGCCTGTCTACTAGGGCGAGAATTACGACCGAAAATCGGAGTTAACGCTCTTAAAGTAGCGGTCGCCAACTCCGAATTTCTGTAGTAAATTTTTATAATTTGCAGACGTTGTTCGTTCGTATACTTTACCATGATGGAAATGTTAAATTTACTGAATAAATTGACGGTGACAGTTCGATGATTAGTGAAAGGGTGCTTTCACAAATTGAATTAAAATTTGTCAAGTCCCTATTGGAAAACCCCTTATATACAACAAAAGGGCCCTTGCTTAAAAAACACGCCTGGTACATGTACTTACGAATTCTTGATATTTATTAGTCGTGGCCTGTTATTTGCATAAACGAAGTATTGCGATAAAATGACAACGAGTGGAACTTATTGTTAGAATTCACGTGAAAACGTCAAAGCGTAGATGTGTATAATTTAAAAGAACGAGTGGTGACTGAAATTGTGAAAATTAATACATTAGCACAACCTTTTAAAGCACCTTTATTTGACGAAATTAAGAAGTAAGCAGATTTACGAGAATATCCTAAATACACTTTGTGATCATTATCCCTGGTATACGACCATGAAAAATTGGATTGTGTTTCAAAAGGGGTAAATTTTCCATTAAAAAGGAAGAGAGGCTTAAATATATAGTTCATAACATTAATACTCTGAACAGTTCTAGTGTCAGTTTTTCAGAAATTGTCATGAAATAATTATAATCGACTTTCTAGAAAGAGCAAAACAATTACATGTGAATATTATTCAATATTACTGACTACAATATGAGAAAAAATTAATGAAAAACGACAAAAGAGACAAAAGTTAAACAGGGTTCTTTTAATATCAATAAATCCTGTTTATGAAGTATTTGTTCTGTTGTATATACATACACTTTTATATCTAAAATGTTTGTAGATTTCACGACACAGTATCTGAACTTATAAGAACCTCTCTTCTCCTGGCAAAAAGAGATCTTGTGCACATCCAATAATTTTAAATTGAAGAGAGACTTTGAAGATGAAAGTGCGGAATATAATATGTATAAATAAAGTGCGATTAACATTGACATATTGTTAATTTAATATATTAATACAAAATTATTATTATAGATGTGTATCTTTCTTTGTTAACACTAAAAAATTAATTAAAATTCACATAAGTAAGTCATCTTTCACAATACTCTTAACATACATATAGACATTGGCTTTAAATTTTAAAGAAAAGGATCACAGGCGAACGTAATTGAAAAATCTGATATAGCCTTATCGAGAAGCATATTACTCAGAAAATACATGAAAAATTTAACCTCGAATATTCCGACGCCAGTGATTTTCTTAGATAAGACATGGATACATTTCAAAAATGATAGAGAAATGCCTTGGCAAAATAAGTCTGTTCCTAGTGTTCGCAAACCTGAATGTTATGATGGCAGGCACTTTATTATTCATGCTGATAGCAAAAGAGGTTCTATTGATTGTACGAGTTTAATATTTGTATCCAAAACTAAAGCCAAGGTTTATCGTACTAAAGTGAACATCAAGAATGGATAACTACTCAGCTGATATATGTATACCTAATCCTCCACATTGCAGTGTTGTTTTAATTAAATTGTAGAATAGTCGGAAAACAATAAAGTAAATTTCTTAAATGAACTGATACAGCGTTAACTATTAGATTAAGTTAAAAAAATATATCAGAGAAACATTTTATCATTGTTGTATTCTTAAAAGCAAAGTGCCATGATGTCTTACGAATTTTTCTGTACCATTCTGACTTCAACATAATATAATTAATCTAGGCTTCAGCAAAGAAATATTACAGTAACAATATTGGTAGAGGTAATTGCGGAGATGAAAAAGTGTTCATATGTGTAATGATGTATTAGAACAATGAATGTTAAAAGGAATCATTCTATTATTAATAACACCCTATCTACTACATATGTTTCATGGACGTGAGAGGGAGGCATGTTGATTATTCACTATTTTTCTGTATCGTAATGATATGATAGACACTATCAAGGAATCGTTCATTAATAACACAGAATCTGCCTGATGATTGGTCAATCCATGAAACATATGTAGTAGATAGGGTGTTATTAATAATAGAATGATTCCTTTTAACATTCTTTTAATTGGCAAATAGCCGTGATGCAGTGCCATCTGTCTATACGCTCTGGTAACTTAGTTATCGACATTGCGAGACAGATGCATTCTCGCTTTTTCGTTCAATTCATTGGACGTGAGAGGGAGGCATGTTGATTATTCACTATTAGAACAATATAATGTAAATAGTAGGGAAAATGTATAAGACATACAAACAATTTAATTAATAACTGCTATAAACGAAAGAAGCACTTGGGTAATGTTGAAATCCAAATCAAACTACAATCTCTGAATATTGATCAAGCGATGACCAATTTATCGATATCAAAAAAATGTATCTTATCTTTTAATATTATTTTGTTAATTAACATCTGTCGTGTAATTTTTAATTTTTAACTTACGTTTTAAGGCTTAAATACATCAATAATACATAGCATAAAAATTTTTAATGTGATTAAACATCTATATTTTCCACACGAGTGTCAATCATTTGAATCTCTATTTATAAATGTTTTGCTGATTACAAAATAGAATAACAATCATAATTTAAATAAAGCCTGAGAATGATATTTTCTTGATAACCCTTGTTAAAATCAATCGAAAATTTTTAAACTTATGAAGCAATAAGCTGCATTTCCAAAAATCAGCCTCCATAGTTATTCATTTTCTTTTTTAAGACTAGTTTTACAGCCAACAACAAAAGGATTTTCAGAATTAAATAAATCTAATTCAACAAGCTTATAAATTGCAGTTTTAGTATTGTATATTCAAAAATTATACTGTATTATACGTAATTTGAACATGTTCTTAAAATATAAACAAATACTAATAGTGGTCAAAATCGCATGTTTCTTTAAGTGCACAAAATTATAATGCGTCTGACATTTCCTCAATTTGCACATCTTAGTTTATTAGTATTTTCTATACACAAACGTCTATGCTATAGTTAGTGTTAGCTTTCCTATATAACGTGCGAGGGTTATTTTTTTAAAATAAAGTCCGTTTGTGAATGAAAATGAGAATGACGCACGATCGCCGCAATGCGCATGCGCGTCTACTTCATGCTTTGTGCGTGTGTTGACGCCATTTGCAGTCATATCGTCTATTATAATATTTTTAAAAAAATAATTCGCCCGCGAAATGTGATATTCAATCTGTAATTCGATTCTTGAGTGCAAGAACTTGACAGCAACGGAATTCACCGTCAGATATGTGAAGTATACGGTGATAATGCAATAAGTGATAATAAAGTTCGAAAGCACGTCCAGACCGACCTTCTCTGATCAATTTCAGTTATCAATTAAAAAAAATTGGGCTGTGCTTTATCGTTTTTAACTCGATACAATCAACAGGGAAATGAATTTACAGAAGATGACTCTCACATGACTCCAGAATCTAAGCGGTAGTCAATGGAATTGCGACACACACCGTCGCCAACCAAAGTGAAAGCCAAACAGATAATTTCAACACGAACAATCATGGCAACTGTCTTCTGGAATAGGAACTGTGACCTTTAGAAAACTCTGGACTGCCATAGAAAACAAGCGCCGTTGCCTTCTGCCTTCCGGTGTGATGCTACTCCATGACAATAAAAGGTCACACGTTTTTGCACAAGCACAAATTGTAATCACGTCTTTTGGATGAGAATAATTGGATCAACCACGTTACAGTCCGAACCTTGCACCCAGTGATTTCCCCCTGTTTCGTTACTAAAGGAGTTTTTTGGTGGACAATGATTCAACAACGACGAAGAAGTGAAAACTGCAGCCATGGATTAGGTTTCTTCATAGTCAACAAATTTCTTTGGTGTCGAAATTGAAAACTTATTGACTGGTATGACAAATATTTGAACAAAAATGGAAATTATGTAGAAAAGTAGATGAACGCATGTAGAATATGGAAACAAATATATTTTAATGATGCAGTATTTCTCTTCTTATTAAAAAACGAACCTTATTTTAAAAATAACCCTCGTATCAGTTACGTCGAATTTTACATTTTAAAATTATATTAGGGCGCATAATTTGGTCGAGAAGTATTGATTTAACTCATATGGATAAAAATCGATAACGTGTGTCGAAAGATCCACTAGGCGAATGGTGTACGCATAAGTATACATATATCTACGCGTGTATAAATGCACCGTTATTCTAATTAATGGCTAGTTCGTAACAAAATACAATTATTACTGTTTGTTATTATTGTAGTCATAATTATTATGGCAATCCATTCATTTCAAAAGTAATAAAGCATTTTCACTTTACTTCACGCTCTTTATTGCGAATTTCAATAAATTTTATTGAGTGCTGTAAAGCTTTTTGCTAGTAACGTATTCGCATTCCTTCCATTTAAAACTACGCATAATAGCGCATAATAATTAAGAAACTTGCTAGTATTTATATACATCTGTTTATATATGTAAATTATGTCAATTGTATTCACATTTCATTTTCGTTCGTTGTGCTGAAACTGAAAAGGATCAATTTCAAACTCGTACGTTTAAAAATCAAATTTCTCTCGAAAAATTTATATTTTTACATAAATATATGGAGAACATTACAAGTAATAATAAATGAAGCACGAAATTATTTATTACTTTTAATTTATACTATTTATTTATATTATTATTTATAGTTTATTATTACGCATTCGCACAAACACAAGGTGTAGTCACGTCTTTTGGATGAGAATAACTGGATCATCTACATTACAGTCTAGACCTTGCACCCTCTGTTTCAGTACTAAAGGAGTTCTTTGATGGTCAGCGATTCAACAACGACGAAGAAATGAAAACTGCAGTCATGGATTAGGCTTCTTTATAGTCAGCAAATTTCTTTGATATCGAAATTGAAAAACTTGTTGAATGGTATGACAAATATTTGAACAAAAATGTAAATTATGTAGAAAAGTAAACATTTATGAATGGAACTCGACTTCGTTCATATGGCCACCGCGGGCACGTTTGCAGCGGTCGATTCATTGGATCCAATTTTCGATGACTCGGTCACACAATTCGGCCGAAACGGCTGCTATTTCGCGTTAAATGTTGGCTCTGAGCTCTTCCAACGTTGTCGGCTTGTTGGCATAGACCAATGACTTGATGTAGCCCCAAAGAAAAAAGTCTAGAGGCGTTAAATTGCACGAACGAGGCGGCCAATTGACTGGTCCATTTCTTGAGATAACACGCTCATCAAACTTACTCTTCAATAAATCGATTGTAACGTGTGCTGTGTGGCTTGTGGCACCGTCCTGCTGAAACCATATGTTGTCCAAGTCCATATCTTCCAATTCGGGCCAAAAATAATCGGTAATCATGGCGCGATAACGATTACCATTCACAGTAACGTGACGATCATTATCGTCGACGAAAAAATATGGCCGTATGACGCCGCCGGAATGCAAACCGCACCAAACAGTTATTTTTTGTGGATGAAGTGGTGTTTCATGAAGCACATATGGATTTTCACCCGACCAATAACGCATATTTTGCTTATTGACGAACCCATTGAGCCAAAAATGAGCTTCGTCACTGAAAATGATTTTGCGATGAAATTGATCATCTTGGCGTATCTTTTCCAGAGCCCAATCGGAGAACGTACGTCGCTTCAAATGGTCCATCGGCTTCAATTCTTGAGTCAGCTTGATCTTGTATGGGTGTAAACCAAGATCATTACGCAAAATTCGCCATAAAGTGGTCTGGGCGATGCCCAACTCTTGAGAACGCCGTGGAATTGACTGATTTGAATCATTTGCTACGGACGTTTCAACGGCAGCGATATTTTCGATACTTCGACCAACCCGTTGTCTCACTGGCACAGCAACATCACGCAACGAATATGTAGACTCAAATTTTTGCACTAAACTTGTTACTGCCTGTCTACTAGGACGAGAATTACGATCGAAAATCGGAGTTAACGCTCTTAAAGTAGCGATCACCGACTCCGAACTTCTGTAGTAAATTTTTATAATTTGCAGACGTTGTTCGTTCGTGTACTTTACCATGATGAAAATGTTAAGTTTACTGAATAAATTGACAGTGACAGTTCCATGATTAGTGAAAGGGTGCGTTCACAAATTGAATTAAACTTTGTTAAGTCCCTATTGGAAAACCCTTTATATACATCTGTTTATATATGTAAATTATGTCAATTGTATTCACATTTCATTTTCGTTCGTTGTGCAAAACTGAACGTTCAACTCGTTCGTTTAAAAATCAAATTTCTCTTGAAAAATTTATATTTTTACATAAATATATGGAGAACATTATAAGTAATAACAAATGAAGCACGAAATTGTTTATTACTTTTTATTTATACTATTTATTTATATTATTATTTATAATTTATTATTACGAGTAATAATAAATGAAGCACAAAAATACAGTCAGCGTGTGCTCTTCATTCATGGTTATTATTTATATATTATACAATAAACTCAAAAACCTTTTTATTTTGAAACTAAATACATTAAGTACTTACATATACGCTTTAATATTATATTAAATCTTTTGGTTTTAAATGCGAAGCATTAATATTTCAAATTCTATATGATTTATATTTGATCTACAAAATATTAATAAAAACAAAGTAATAAAGCAATTGAATAATAAACAGTAGTTGCTGTCAAGGAATTAATAATTACGTAATCGATTTTGGCGCATTTCAAAATTATTAAATGATTACTTAATGTACAGACTTCTATTTTATTAGTCAGTAGTAATACTAATGGTGAAAAAATATCAAATGTTTTTGAACAGGAAACATCATCACGAAGAACTTATTTTAAAAGCACACGTTTGCCAAATGAAAAAATCAACAGCTTCAATTATGTAGAAGTAGAAATATCAAATTAACATGTTGAAAAAAAAAGGTAAAATATATTTAAACTAAAAATATTTGATTTTTTCAAGGACTTGATATAACTGTATGCAAATTGTGACTTATTATATTTTATTATAATCCAGTGCTTGAAGACGCACTAGTCTAGTTACATGTGTGACCATAGTGGTGAAATATGAGAATATTAACCCAAATAACAGTTGAAAACATCTAGGGAATCTGCCCAAATCACCTCAAAGGTTAATCTACATTTTAGTATTATTCTCGACTAGGAAGTCTTACTATACGTCACCTAATACTTATATCAAGTACTTAATATCATTGATTGAATCAGCTAAATTAGACTATTACAAAGAGAAATGTCTATCGTAATAATATGAAATAGCGTGAGCTTATTCAGAGCCAAGAAAAGCTAGCGAGATTTAGCAGGGCTATTCTTATTCATTCTCCTTATTCTCTCAATTTGAAACCATTAGAATTTTTTATATCTGTCGTTAGCTACAACAATATAATTAAAAAATACTCTGACGCGGTCGAAAGCTATATACATACATATATAAAATCACTAAAACTTCTTTTCCAATAAAATTAGCCAACTTTATGAGTTATTTGAATTGTGTCAAGAAAAATAAATTACGTAGGTAACTAAATAAATTATTTTGTTTACGATAGATAATTTCGATGGAGCCTGTGGTTGATTAACTTAATCACTGAAGGTTGATATATAACCCCTTTCCACATTAATTTTCGTATTCTGTATACGTACAGGTATTTTGCCGTAGTTAATTATCTGCTGATGATGACAACTTAGTTGTCGAAATACGTATACAGAATACGAAAATTAATGTGGTTGTTTACGATAATCTAATACTTTATAACTCTTTGCAGTCTATTACCAAAAAAGAAGATATGATTGGAGAGAGTAAGTTCATAAAGATAATATTGATATGAATATAGAAAAGGAGCAAACGATAATAATTCTTTTAAGAACCGGTGGATTGGAAGAGGTTTACTAGTTGCTTAGGCGCCAAGGTCGTCAGACTTAAATACTCTAGATTATTTGTGTGAGGAAGCCTTAAAAATTTTATTTTTTATAACTTGGAAACCGAGAACGACTTGCTAGAATTGTGGATGCCACAAAAACTATTCGTGCTGATCCTGAGATTGTTAGCAGAGCTATCTTTTCAGTTCTATGAAGAGCTGGACTACATAGTATATACAGCAACTAGATGGACATTTTAAACAATCAATTCACTAAAGCGACTTCCCTTTAAATGATTTTCATTGACCTTAGCAAGGTTATCTAAAACTACCAATGATTGTTGCTCAATTACGATAGCCTTTTGGGCATATGTTAATTAAACATTTTTAACTTGAAATTTCTTCAGAAACACATCCTTAAGCTGTAGCAATCCTGTCATGAGACACCCGGTATATGCCCATATAAGATATTGCATTTTTCTTGTATTTTAACTAATTGTAATTTATATTTCGGTATGGTAAATTATGTCTTACCTTAATACCATTCATACTGTTTTTATCGATCGAGATATAAATTCAACGTAGCTAAAATGTAAATTTCAATTTCTTCGCTCTAATAAACATAAAAATTTTATGTATGTACATGTATCTATACTTTTTCCCTTCCGTACAAAAAGATAATAATTAAACGTTGGTAAATTAAAATGGAATCTGTCTACAAAAATTTTATTAAATTAGTGTATTTTTGAGTGTGATTTTCTAAAGTAATTTTTGAATCTAAAAATAAATACTTACTCTTAAAAAGAGAATTTGGGGAATAATTCTAATAGTGATTGAGGTCGCTAACTAAACCATACCTGAAAACAAAATTGATATTTAAAAAAAAATTAAAAAATAAATCTCTTATAAAATATAGTACTGAAGAAGTTAATTCTACAAACATCATTAAATATTATTAATTATGTTTGTATATTAAAATATGTAATAATCATTCCAGCCTACTAGAATCTGCAGCAAAAAGACTATCTGCTTCCACTTATTGTGATATTGAAATATTCGTCTATGAAAAAATTCTTAGTCTAAATAATTACCGTTGTTACATAACTGTATTAGTTATTTTGGAAATCAAATTATATTATTATTGTCGTAATGAAAAACAAGAAACAAAAATACGCATGATTTTGTCTTTCAAGATCTAATAAGTAACAGCACGTATGGTAGAAGTAGCATTGTCATGAAAAATATATAACACCAAAACCTAATACAAAGAAGTTCTATTCGATACACAAATGGCATTTCAAAGAATTTAATTAAACGAGTTCAATATAAATACTAATCGTAGTAATTTATTTAAAATAGAATAAATGATTAACATACTGGCCAACATAGGGATTTAATATCGCATATTGTAATTGAACATTTGACCTAAATATTTAATTTTATACTTTCACTCAAAGAAATGTACCCGGTTATTTAAAAATTCGGCGCGATTTTTACAGAAAATTTCATAAATAGATTAAACTATTTATTGACACAATTGGTCAATCGATAATGGAAGCACCCGAATTCTTGATAAACTATTGATAATCCATCAAGAAGTTCGAAACTTCCGCTATCTCAAAACTTACTATCTTTCTCTACAAAAAAATTATTCCATAAGTATTTCACAATCCTTTCCATTATCAAAAGAGTTTCTACTAAGAGAAATTTATAGAGTTGTGTAAAAGATAATCAAAGGATGCAATGTCTAGAGAACAGTTTAAGCAGCTTTTACTGTGTTTACACAGAAGCATGAGACTGCATATTGTTAGGATGCAAAACGATGTCATTCAATCATCCTATTGCTAACTTGTGGTCGTGTTTCACCAATTACACTTTTAGTAGATTGGTATAAACACAGTACTTATCCAAAGTAATAGCGTAGCTAGACATCAAGAAGCTTATAATACACAATTCACTTTAAATTTCACCAAACGTAGGACCTAATCTTCTTTAGATGCCGATTAACCTACTGAACGATTTATGGTTGATGCTTTTCCAAAATCCGCAATCTTTTGTATCTAATCTCATTGTAAAGGATCCCACTTTTCATCTCTAATAATCATTATCTTTAATAGTAGGTCATCATTGTATTTAGTCATATGTTGAAACACGATCCATTAAATTTTCGATTATTAAGCATGAGGAACCCAAACATCAATATCTCTTCCTATATTGTGAAGCGGTAGTTATTTAATGTTGGCTAGTGAAAGGCTTTCTTGACCTCTCGTAGTCTTCAAGGCAAAAAATACCAGATGAAAATTTAATAAGCCACTTGTAAATAATGAATAATCATTGCCTCCCTCTCTCGTCCAACACAAAAATGTATTGAACGACAAAGCGAGAACGCATCTATATCGCATGTCGGTAACAAAGTTTCCAGAACGTATTATAGACAGACGCTTGCTTCACGGCGATTTGCCGAATAAAAGAATGTTAATGTCACAGAATCACACTCATCATCAGCCAGACTTGTGTTATTAACGAACGATTTCTTCGTGGAGTTTATCGTATCTTTTCGATACAGAAAAATAATGAATTTCTGTATAGAAAAGATACAATAAACTCTACCAAGGAATCGTTCGTTAATAACACAAGTCTGCCTGATGAACAGTGTGATTCTCTGAAACATATGTAGTAGACAGGGTGTTGTTATCATTTGATTGATTCTTTTTAACATTCACTTGTAATTGGTTAATTCTCATAGATATATTATTATATATATTTTTCTATGTTTTCCCTTTCCGACAATAAAAGACATAGACATAGAGGGCACTACTAATCAAATGTCAGTACTAAAAATTAACCTTCATCTTCAGTTAACCTAAATGAAAAGTTTCAGTGCGATACGTGTAGTGTTGTAGTTACAACAAAGAGTCGAAGTTAACAAGGTAGTAGAAAAATGGAATCAAACCGAGAATATTTTCGCGTAATATTTTTTTATAATTTTCGAAGACAGTTATCTCAACAAGAATGCCTCACCGAGTTGGTTTCTGTGTTCAACAGAGAAGCACATCAGCCAACAATTTCTCGTTGGTATGGAGTATTCAAATGTTAACGGATTAGTCTTAGCGACGATTCAAGAGCAGAATCACCAAAAACGGCACTTACCCAGGAAAACATCGATGCCTTGCGGAAGATCATCAATGAAAATCGACATTTGACATATCGCCAGATTCAAGCAGTATTGGGGATTTCAATTCATCTACAAGATCAAAGTTACTACCGATTGGTATATAACCATCTATTTGCCGCAAATCATCGCTGAGCTTCGAAAAACCAACTCCGAGCGACGAATCATCCTCCACTATGACAACGCCGGTTCAGGCATAGCACAGAAGCCAATTGAATTTTTAACGCAACAAACCGTCGAATTGTTGGACCTTCCTCCTTACAGTCCGGACCTAAGTCCCGACGATTTCTTTACGTTTCCGAAAATCAAGGACGGACTGCGTGGTGAAAGCTTCCAGTCGTTAGTTCCTTCTAACGATTGGAAAGTCGAAGGAAGTCGATGCCTTCAAAAAACGCAATTTTGACTGTACCAACAAACGAGTGAAACAACTGCTTACAGAGTTGGTTCGAGAGCATATAAAGGTGCATTAATCTTCGTGGAGAATACTTCGAAAAGCAATGAAATCTTGAAAAGCTATCTACTGTTTTATTTCGGTTTTATATGCAAAACTTAAAAGACAACTCACGTAGAACTTTTAAATCTATTAATGTTTTACTTTTACTTTACAATCCCCAATAACTAAATGTTGTACCTCTTATCGGAGTTGATATGTTATCTCTTCTGATCTGCAGCAAATTACTTTTCCAAATCATACAAAAAGTGTGCTGCCTATATAATTAAATGATACTCATCAGACATTGTTGCAAAGTCATATATTAAAGCTATTATCAAAGGACGATGCTTTTTGGCGAACGTAATTATTTAAATTCGCGGGACTGTTTAAAGATATTAAATCATATAATTCATTGCCCTTTACTTATGCACGAATGTAATATAATTCTCTTATATAAACTAAGAAATTGAGGTATAAAACAAATAAATTTACATAAATATATTGTATTCTATTAAAAAACAATATTACTTATTGACGTAATCGCTGCACTTTTCGATGTGTCGACATCGCATTTTAGTGCCACATAATTGTATTGGTCTTGTATACATATTAGATGAACAGGTCTAGAATAAATATTGGACGACATGTAAAAGTCTCAAAGAATCTTAAAAGAAGTATAAACACGGGTTTTAGGTCGGACAAACAACGATGCAAATTAACAAGTCGCTTAATGCTCCCTTTTCTCAGTTTGTTTTAACTATTTCCTGCATAAACATACACATACGTTTTCATTCATACTAGATGGCCTTTTAATTTACACTTGTGTGTTATGTCAGCCCTCCCAAAAGAATTTACGAATATTAATAATTTGTTTTGATTTTATCGACTTTTTTCAAAAATTGAATGCACAAACTAAATGTGAAATGAATAATTGTAAGCCCTCTATTATTTGATATATTCACAATAGCGAAACATGTTAATATAGAAGCAAATTTTTTTTTAAATATATCCTATGCAATTTCTTACAATTCCGTTTTTTTTTTTTCCTGAAACACCTTAACATTTTTAAGTGTGACTTATTCCTATGCATACATGTACAGCTTGTGGAAAAAGTAAGATCAACTTCTAATCCTGGCTAAATATCAATATTGCCTTCTAGGGCAGATCCGTACATTACTGCTTTCAAATATGTAATCACTACTAATGTGAAGAGCGTACATATTTAAAATGAGGAATGAACGGATCCGCCTTAGAAAGCAGTATTGATATTTTGCCGTAACGAGGGGAAGACGTAAATTTTGCCACATAATGTACATGTATTTTTTACATTTTCCTCACATCTTCACACTATCAAATTTCGGCACTATTCCTTCCTTACATACTTCTCTTCCCAGTAAACTTTGTCCTTTTCATATCTTTCTCGCGTAAACGATGTATAACAAGCCCGACCTTTTTATATTCCCAGACATCAGCTCATTTTTTTCACGCTGTTTAAAATTTATTATCGATCATTAAACTTGCAACTATAATATGTTACCCTTCAATTTTATGGAAGAATGATTTCTGTTAGCGCAATATTTTATTTTTTGTTGTTGCTTCTATAACTACATTAATTGTAAACTACATTTAAGATTTTCCCTGCCTACAACTCCTTTAGGTTTTCCATTTTGTTTATAATAAACGTCTTGTACTTAACGTTAAACAAATTTCTATTCATACCTTATCTTTATTTTTCAAAACAAATCTCTTGATATTAATGATGAACATTTCACATATTTGTTTCTTCATCTCTTCTTTCATTTTCATTTCTAACTTAATTTACAAGGACTATGAGTCCGAACACTTGCAGTTCTTCAATTTTTCAATCTTAGCCATATTTCGTTCTCCATGTATTTCTAATATCAAGCAATTCAAAGCAATGATGATTGTGTACCTTTACTGGTCTACACTACTCAATTATTAATCAACATTACTACCTTCACGTTCTTGCTCAACTCCGTAAAAGAATAAAGAAAAAACGATCCAAATTGTGGAAGGACAAGTCATGTGTTTTCCACCAAGACAATGCACCGGTCCATCCGGCATTGTCAGTCAAGAGGTTCTAGCCAAGTACAGCATCCCAGTGTTAGGCCATCTGGCTTATTCGCCCGATCTTGCGACGTTCGACTTCTATCTGTTTCCTAAGGTGAAATCTGAATTAAAGGGAACAAAATTTAAGTCTGTTGAAGCTGTGAAAGCGAAAGCGGCACACGTCTTGAAGGAGCTGACAGAAGAAGACTTCCAGCACTGTTTCGAACAATGGAAGATTCGCGTGGAGCGTTGTAGGGATAGAGGAGGGGTGTACATTGAAGGTGATAATAAGTAAATATCTATGAAATCAAAATAAAATGTTTTACAGCGTCAGTCTCGTTATTTAATAGCCACACCTCGTACATATTTTATATCTTTTGACAAATAGTTATGTGTTAATTATTTGTCAAAGATATAAAATATGTATGTAGACATTTTTTATATACTATGTGTTTTGGATAGCTGTGTTGCTTTTTGCTAAGTGATTTTTTTTATTAATGTAATAATCAATAAATTCTCATTCGTATAAGAATTTTAGCAAAAAAATATCATATAAAGTATGGGTAAATAAAACGACAAAAATTTATATTTTAATGATTAGAATTTTTCATTTATTATAAATCGTTATTAAATGATAAAACGCTTAGTTTCATTATTTCGTTTTTTACATTAAATGTTTCGATAACTTCATTTATACTAATTGTAATATTTGCATATTTGTCGCTTTTAAAATAAACTTACATACATATATGTATATAATAGATCGCATGTGGTATCTTACGCCAAGATGTTCGAACTCACAAAATAGATGAAATTTACCGTATTTACTTTTTTTTCATTTTTGTTTATCAAACCAATAATTTTCTGCTTACCCGCGTGCACCCAGATCTATAATTTGGACTATTAAAATAGTTAGAATTACCCACGTAATAACATTAATCTGTCGCTGGGTAATTTATGAAAATTTTAAATTGTAGTCCTCTCTTCAGCAGATAAAAAATAATGTAGAAAAAATATATATGTATATTCTTACAAATACATATATACAGAAGGGAAGGGATCGAGGTCATTAATTACAGATTCAATCGTTTAGAGAACTATAAAATACAGAGAAAATTAAGCCATCATTCGAGTAAGACAGATAGATGTGTAGAAGCCAGGGGTCATAAAAATAAGTGATGGAGTATTCTTTTTTTTTTGGTTCGCTTAGTCTGCGCACATGACTCACTATAATGTGGAATGCTACCACTACGGTGGTGGCCCATACTGAACGACAGAAACACAATTCATCAATAAATACAGAGCTGCACGTGTATATGAAAGTTATTTCGATTTTTGTATATTTCCTAAAAATCGTTAACTATAAAAATTAAGCGTAACTATTCTTAATTCAGTGATATACTACACAATATACAGTACAAATAGTTCTCCAATTACACAACTATTAATTAAATCTGTAGATTTTCAAATTAATGAAGAAGCCGAACAATATTACCACTTTATTAAAAGCACATTCAGTGGTGTACAACACCTGGTCTCATAACTTAAACGACCTTCTTATCTTTCAGAAAGTTCAAGATTTTTGCGAAATATATTATTATATTACTGAAATTGTTTTTCTAAAATGTAAACAATGCATTTGTTTCCTTCACTCCATTACATTCACCCCCACCTTTATTTACGCGTTGCTTATAGCGTGACAATTTATAATAATTAACAGCGTACTAAGAAATAAAGCAAACAAGGAATAAAGTAAATACTTTGTCTAAATTTTACATTATATTATACATTAACTGCGACTAGTTTCGTCTTTTAATATATAACATAGTACGAGGGTAGCCGTTTATATTTCGGGAATAGCAATCAAACAAAATTTTTTATTACCGAAAATATTGCTTTTCAAAATATTCTCCTTGAAAGTCAATGCACTTTTGCATTCGTTTAAACCAATACGAAAAGCATTGCTGCCACTGTGAAGGCGGTATCTCCAAAATATGAGTTTTGAATGCCTCAACTGCCTCTTCCAGGGTAGAAAACCGTTGACCACGAAGTTTATTCTTCACGTGTGGGAACAAAAAGAAATCACATGGTGCTAGATCAGGGCTACACGGCGGATGACTCATCGATTCAATGCTTTGCCCGGTCAAATATTCAATTATTTGAACCGACCTATAAGAGATCGCATTGCCATGGTAGAGAATGGTCTGTCGTTTTCAGTTTGTTTTCCTTAATCCTTCAAAAACTTTTGCAAACAAATAGTTGTGTACCATTCGGAATTGACCGTCCTACAACTCTCCAAAGGCACGGTTGCAACATGACCGGTTTTTCGGTAAACAGGCGATCATTTGTTTGGATGTGCTTCTAGCGCGAACAACTTTTGTTGGTTTTGGCTCATCTTGGAATACCCACACAGTCGACTGCTGTTTACTATCGGACTCATACGTATAGATCCAAGATTCTTCACCTGTGACGACTTTATAAATGTTCTTTGAAGCACCGCTATTGTATTTTTTGTGCATTTCGTAGCACCAATCGACGCGAGTCTTTTTTGAGCGGTTGTCAAATTATGTGGTACCCAACATGAACATAGCTTCTTAACGGCTAAATGTGCATGCAGGATCTTATGCACGCTAGTGTTACTAATACCTAGAGATGCCTCGATCTCACGGTATGTCACATGACGGTCTTGCATTAACAATTCAGACATTGCATTAATGTTTTCCGACACAACAATATTTGTGGGAGGATCTTCACGAAATTTATCGTCCAAAGAATGCCGTCCAAGTTTGAATTCCCTATACCAACGATATACTGTAGTTTTCGATGGTTCTTCATCACCATATAAAGAATTTAGCCCGTCGATGCATTCTTGTTGAGATAATCCACGCCGAGAGTTATGAAAAATAATTGCACGAAAATGTTCGCGAGTTAATTCCATTTTTCGCTGACATAAAATTTTCAAGTTACTGTCAACAATAGAAATAGCGACCGGATAACAAAACTGTCAAGGTAAATATATTGTCAAAAATAAGAAACTTCACGATGCAATCATCAGATCGGAGGCAACACTAACAGTGTTGCCAGTTTTCGAAATATAAACGGCTACCCTCGTATGAAATTTAGACAAAGTATTTTATTTATTCCATAGTGTAATGGAATTTCACAAAATAATGGCCTCAACAATCGACTATTTGAATAGCGCACTACTAAATCTACGTATGTATGTAAATCTTAGCAACTTTAGTTTGCCGAATTAGTAGTACTAGAAAAGTAGCTGCAACATTAATACCAAAACGAACAACCAGCATCTTCTAACAGCTTTTTCTAATTAATAGTAAACCGACTCGTAAATTACTAACAGATCTGAATCCCTGTTAAAGTTGGATGCCTATGGTAATATATAAAGGTGCACCCTCTGTATTGTTCCTTGTACTCATTTATCATAATTGTAACATTTGGACGATGTTCTAAATACAAGTAATATATGAGGATGTATTGAAATAATCTTAACATGCTACTAACGCAAATGAAATTTGAAATTCGAAATATTTGCTTATTCGACACAATCCCCTCTTAACTTAATATATTTATTACAACAAAACTGCATCGTCTCTGATCTTTTAAAAACCTGACATGATACTCAAAGCTTAAATAGAGTACACATATTTTCTGAAGCTACAATCTATTAGTTCATTAGTGTACATTCAACAAAGTTTTCCGAACTTGAAGTAAGCAACATTTATACATTTTTTAAAATAGAAAAAGTTTGGTAGTGACAAATAATTAAATACTTCATTTTAAGATGGTAACTCTTGGTAATAATATCCCTCGTTATCGACAATAAACAATGAGTAACAGAATTTAAACAATTTCGTACGTTGATTTAAGACGATGAGCATTTTGGAAGGCCGAAATTGACCAAAATTTCGATATTAAAATTATTGATAATACACACACGCTCAAAACGAAACAATAATTATATACAACCACGCTCAAATGTATTAGACACCTTACGAATTTATGTACATACATACATATATAGTTTATATAGTTTAGTCAAAAGAGATGTGAGGAAAATAAAACTGTTGTGAAAATTATGTACAAAGTGTTATTTAGTAATATAGTACAATTTATCAATATTTTGTCGCTCCGCCCTTGGCCTTAATGACAGCTCGCACTCGTCGAGGCATACTTGCTACTAAATTGTTACACTCTGCCGGTGGTATTGCAGCCCATATTTCGCGAATTTTTGTTGATAATTCTGCTTTTGACAGGCATTTATGTTCCGTGATCTTAGTTTTTAAGATACGCCACAAATTTTCAATGGGCGACAAATCGGGACTTTGTGGCGGTCAATCCAATACCTCCACTGTGTTTTCCTCGAACCAACGCATTACAGCTCCCGATTTGTGACAGGGCGCATTATCTTGCTGAAAAATGTATTGTGGAATATCCTGGTCGAATAGTTTTAGCACAGACGGTTCTAATACTTCCTCCAATATGGCTAAATAGCGTTGGCTATTCATTCGTCCATCGCACAGGTACACTTCTCCAACACCGTATGCAGACATACAACCCCAAACCATGATACTACCACCTCCAAATTTTACTGTGGGAATGATACATTGTGGTTCATAAGCTTCCCCTTGCCTACGCCGAACGTATAGCCTCCCAGGTAGTCCCCAAAGCTGCCAGGCAAAAGAAGAAAGTTAGCACTTAGACAGGATTAATTTTGTTTAATGTTACATGTAGACTGAATTGCATACAACGATAAGAATATTAGTCATGAACATGTACTTACATACCTCGATATTCGATTCATCAGACCAAAGAATCTTCGACCACTTCTCGATTGTCCAATTTCCATGTTGTTTGGCCCATAAATACCGCTTCTTTTTATGAGCGTCAGTTAAAAGCGGTTTACGTCGCGCTTTACACCCTCGTAAACCAGCACGCTGGAGACGCCTTCTCACTGTTTGCGCAGAAACTGTTACACGATAACGCTGTTTCAGCTCACTGGCGAGCTGTTTCGACGATTTTTTCCTATCACTGAGAGCTAGTCTTTGTAAAATTCTGTCTTCTCTAATCGAGGTACAGGGTTTTCTGCCACTTTTTGGTCTGTTAACAAACGACCCACTCTCCTGATAGCGACTAATGGTTGTACGGACTGCACATCGCAAACATTTTTTTTGCAATTGCAGCTATTGATAACTTCTGGGAATGTAGTAGCACTATTTGGGCGCGTTCCCCTACCGACAACTCGCGTGTTTTAGGCATTTTTCTTCAACAAATAACTGACACAACGTGAAAAAATAGGATAATCTAATTGATCTCTACCACAAACTCACAAACGCACGTTGCTCACACACTGCTAGAATGACACTAAATTTCTAAAATCCACAATTTCCCCTTTCCACCTATTCTTTTCAATAGGGGACTAACTAGGGTTATTCAAAAACGAATTTCTGTAAATACCATTAACTATTTTTACGGTTAATTTCCGCCAGACTTGGATAATACTGAGAATAAGGGTTTTTACCTGGGGTGTCTAATACATCTGAGCATGGTTGTATAATACGTAGAAGTTGATGTAAGTACTCCAAAGGAGGCGAAAATAGTTCCATCAGCTGGAAAGGCAATAGCTATTGTTTTTTTTTTCTTAGAATGCACGTGGGATAATGCTTGTCAACTCTCCATTTTACTCCAGCTTTGTAAATTTTCATATATTCGATATTTGAAAACCCGACAATTTGAGAGAATATCTCAAACAATTCGTTTAGGACACTGTCAATATTAGAATACTACCCACAAATATCTATAAAGTCTAGTCATATGAAACAATAATATTCTTGAGCAACGAAATTTTTTAAATGATTCAGATCAAACTATCATAGATTCGAATTAAATTCGTCCTCTTCTACCTGCAATACGCTTATTTCTTCAATGTGAAACTAAAGTAGTAATGTTAATGTTCAATGTACACTTTTACTAAATTACTCAGACATATGTATATTCAGCTCTTCTATTTTTTTAGTTTGAGAATACGTTATTCTCAACTGTTACTTTCCTACCTTAATTGTTTCCTACCTTAGTCGTAACAGAACCTCATTTAGAACAAAGTTTTTTGTTGAATATGAAACTTTGGTAAATAATTTTAAAAAAACGGTACAAATCGCAAAAGTCTGTATTTAAAATTTTAAAGTCATAATTAGAAAATGATTAGTGACGCGAGAAATTTAGAATTTCATTCAATTTGAATTCTGAGTGATTACATGTACCTTTATTGGATTATAAAATCGATGACGAAATTTTGTTTTCTAAATACTTACTCAGTTTCAAGTATTTGGGAGATACTTGTGATTCACAATTTACATTTACCTTATTGAGCTGGCATCTGCTCACACATGAAAATCGATTAGTTTGTGTCTTATCTGGATTCTAAAACACTTACTGATACATCTTAACTACACGTATTATGCGACAAAATGCATTTTTTGGATGTGAGTTTCTTTTAGTTTAGTTAAGTAGTTGTTTTTTGTTTTTTTTTTTATGATTTGCTGTAGCTGTGTAATTTTCGTTTATTTTTATTTATTATATTTACTATTACCCTATAAATGGGTATAGCAGTTTGTTGGGCAACAAAGATGTATTATCATTATTGTTATTGTTGTTATTAGAAAAATTAGCAAATCAATCCGAATGCATTGTCTAAAAATATTATGAGTATTGTTTCACAATGTCGTTATTGTTATTGTTAACGATGAAATACTTTTTCCTTCCAGTTTATTTACACTCAGTCCATAAAAATAAGTAAATGATATAGAATATATGAGGAACGTGTAGCAGTGGCACTGTGGTTAATGTCTTTACTGTTAATTATCTAATATGAAGTTATATTATTCTATGTATTATACTAAAGTAATTGCATTATTCTACAAAATATATAATTTGATATTTATTTTTGAAATATTGAACAAGTTACATTATATATGTACATATATAAGTCATAAGTTACAGTGACTGACATCATCATTTGCCTTGAGCTCAAGATATAGTTTCTATATTATCTTAAACACTGTTGCGGCAAATCCAGCTATAATTTACCATGAGAAATAAGTTTAACTTGATTGATTTACGCTGACCTTTGTCTGGTGGAAAAAATATAAAACTGCTGTTACAATCATGAATCTTATTTGTACTAGAATGAATTGACATTTGAGAAATATATAGCCATAAACGAAGAATAAACTTAACGTATTATGATTATTGTTTACTTATTGAATAACCTTGTTGATTTTTTCAATACATACATATATTGCGATCGCGCTGTTAAAGATTTTAGAAACTGTAACAATTAAAAACTTCATTTTCATTTTGTTCTTTTCTTGATATTATTTACATAGAACATTAAATAATAATACCATTATAATATATGGAATCACCTCTTACATTTTTCTTCGACATGTTAATCACTTGAGTGTCTTGTTTAAAGTCTAAAAAATACCACTGAGTCGCCGTACTATCTATTTTTTAAAGAGACATATTAATTGCCTTTCCTCGGTCTTTACATGCCAAAATCAATTATTTTGTAAATACTTTAACTAAAATATTGGGATTTATTTAAAAAACTTTAAAATTCTCAATAAGATTTAAATTAACCATTAATTTTGACACACGAAATCTTAAAAGTAAATATGTCAATACTAGAGTCCATTTGATACACACAGTCTGTCTCAGAGAAAACAGAACTTTTTTAAAATAAAAACAAGAGCTTATTATTTTGTTAAAATTCATTTATTTTATCCAAAGTAATCTCTGGCGGCATAACGCTGTCCTTTCACCGGCAAATATGGTGGTTATGGATGGTTAGAATGCCATTTGTAGCTAGCAAATCAGTGATAAGCGTCGAGCGATGAAATAGTGTATTATCATGTAACAAACGCCAACTACTGTATTCCCAATTTTAAAGGCGCACACGACGAATACGCGCCAAAAGACGCTTCATAGCACCAAGATAATATACAATATTGACTGTTTGATTACCTGGTACAAACTCTTTGTGCAGTATGCCTTTCGAATCCTAAAAACAAGTCGACATTGCCTTCACTTTTAACGGTTGTTCTTCAGACTTTCTTAACTCGGATGCTTCCATTCAGAGCTTTGATTCTTGGTCTCCAGATCATATTGAAAACACCATGTCTTATCACCAGGTACAATAAAATATCTCAAGCTTTCGTTTCTTTTGAGTCTGCAATCAAGTCTGTACAATGTTGAATTCGGAGCAATTTTTGATCATGAGTTAGCTTGTGGGGTATAAACTTTGCACAAATCTTTCTCAGTTTCAAATGCTGTGTCAAAATGCGATGAACTGAATCTTTGAAAATATTTAATTCCATTCCCACGTATCGCAATGAAGATTTCGGCTCATTTCTGATAAAGTTCGATGTTACTTTCCGTAACCACACATTTTTTTGCTCCAGGATGTTCGTCGTCATTTATATCCGTACGACCGTCTTTAAATAGTTTATACCACTCATACACACTCGTACGTGATAAACACGTATCATCATACAGTTGTCTCGTCAAATTAAACGTTTTAGTAAATGATCTACCAAGTTTAAAACAGAACTGGATATTTGCTCTTTTCCCAAAATTCATTTTTCGACCATTTCTAATCATGCAAATTATGACATAACATTGGCGAAGGATCTACCTTACCGGCGCATGATTATTTGTCTATTGCGTACTACCATTTGAAAATATCAATAGTACTAATTATATTCTACCGCATTGAATGCAGTGTTCTGATAGCATATACCAGGAATGTGTTGAAATGTAGAACTACATATAATACAAGTTTCCACCAACAAGTCTGTGAGATACACAATATCTTACCTTAAAAATTAGATGTAAGCGGAATATATAAATTCAGTGTTATTTAAATAACTTTTAAAATGAAACAACGATAGCAGAAGCGGTAGTTAAGTTCTAAAAATGTCTCTTGCAAGTGAAGATTAAACGTCGGCAGCAGAAGTACCGAGGGCGCGGTTCGAACCTGGAAGCTACAAACGCGAAAGTCTACAAACCAGATTGACATATAAATAAATTTTTATTACATATTATTTAAATATGTCAAGAGTAGATATTTCAACGCTCCTTTATATCAAGATAAAATTACTTTATTTATATCCTACATTAGCGTCAGTATCCATCCACATGATTGAACACATTTTCAATGTTCTTTTTGATGCCATGATCTGGATACTGTAACTTGCTTGAAACGGTCGCGGAAAACACTACTTTTTAAAATTAATTAATTGTATATCATTGAAATAGCAAGATGTATTATCTAATAAGAATAGGGTATTTCTTTTTTCTTTTCAATTTTTGTTATCGAATTCGTTTGTTCGTTTAGTAAAAAAACCCTGTGTCTTCCATGCGTAACTCCAATCACGAACAAATCAAAGTGCCTCGAACACATTTCCTTTCGAAATTCTCATAATGTACGTTTTGCTACTTTAATACATATTATTTTTGGATTTGTCGTTTTCCCGAAGATTTGTCACTTTATCTAGAAAAGTTAAAAACTAAAACATCGTGTGGATATATGTTTTTAAATTCGTTTTTTACGCAAATTATGTTCTATAATAATGCGTATATAGTATACATGCACGAAAATCCATGGAATCATTAGGGTTCTCCCCTACATACTCAAGTAACAGTTTTAATTGATCTTGGTCGCGTTACGAACCGCCATTTTATCAGAGAAAATAAAGCAGATAAATACAGAAAACTGTAACGGTTCCTGAATAAATTGCTGCAATCATGGGCGACTTGCAAGAAATTACGCTTTTCCCACTATACCCCATGTTTTATTTTGCCGAAACTTAAAGGTGACTAATTATTTCCAAATGCTTTATCCTTAGACAGCTTACAAGAATTGTTTTTCACTCAAGATTTGTACTGCTATTGTCACTAAATTTGATAACGACTAATTTTCGAAGAGCTTTGATTTCCTTTTCTTTTTAGTTTGGAGATTTCCACCTCCGAAACAGTTTAAAACTTCTACATTTTATTTTTTTATGTAGATAGTTAATTTTTAAACTATTGTAAATTTATTTAATCACTGTTTTTTGCTCCTACAAGCTAATAATATTGTTTTTTTATAAAAACGTGTTCAAAACATTCTCAGAATAAAACACATAAATCGTATTCAAAAAAAAATTTGAAATACAAACCTTCTTTCTGTTGGACTTAAAGTAAAGTAATACACAATTTTTATTTACTAATGGAATCTATCAAGCATGTTGCATTTTAAATATTAAAAACCCATCATTACTACTCTCTAAACTATGTCTGTAATCGCAACACATATCGATTATGTACATACATAGCGATAATGATTGGATTTGCTTACTTCTAATAACCGTCCAATTTGATTGCTACAGTTAGCAATTACGTATTATTGTGACAGAGAGAATCGATTACACTATCTGTGACATTGGGTGAATACATAGACACCGTTCGTAACGTCAGAAATACATTCACCGTAATATTGTACGGCCGAAACACTAAGTAAAAATATTTTTTAGCCTTAAGATGATAATGCTTAAGGCTAAAAAGGTCTTTTGTTTAAAGCTCAAATTAAAGAAGAAGCTTCAATAGCTTATATTGGGTCTTTCATTAAACGCTTCCTATCTTTAAATTTAAATAAAACAAAGTGTATGTGAGATATCATCGAAATTTTGTATTCGTTTGAGAGGCCTATTGATGACATTATGTATGGAACATAACATCGTGCAAATGTCCGCCGCGGGTTCGTTAGTGGCGCACATCCGAAATGTTAAATTTTCCATGACTGGCGCATAAATCAAACTAAATTTGACCTATGGCATGGGTTATGTTAGCTCTAAGGGCCGCTGTGATTTGTGGCCTATTCGCATAGACCTATGACTTAAGAAAACTCCACAAGAAAAAGTCTAACAGGGTCAAATCGCACGATCTCTCAACGTGAGATGACCATGCACTCAAATCGCTCGTGCAGAATGCCCAATGCGGCATGAACTGTGTGGCACATAGCGCCGTCCTGTTGAAACCACATGTCGTTGGTGTCCGTATCATCCAATTCAGGCCAAAAGAAGTTGGTAATCATCGACTTATAGAGATGTACACCACTACACGCGGTGTACAACTTGGTTCTCAGCTGAGAGATGAACATACACCACTCCACGTGGTGTACATCTTGGTTCTCAGCGGTATAGATCGCGTACGGAGTTTGTTTTCGTACAGGTATTTTTCGCTAGGTGCGACACTTTGCAATTATCTGCTGATGATGACAACTTAGTTGTCGAAATGCGTATACAGAATTATAAAAGTTAATGTGGAAAGGGATTATATATCAACTTTAGTGATTAACAATATAATGACCCGAAAAACACTTCCAAACTATGCCGGGAATATTTGCAGAAATTGGAGAACGAGGGAACCACAAAAGTTATGGCGTGGCCGCCCCAGAGTCCTGATTTAAATCAAATCGAGTTGCTGTGGGAAGAGCTTAACCTAGAGATGAGAAAATCGGCCCCCACATCTGCTGTTAATATGTGGAAAAACCTGCAAGAGGCATGGGATAAAATAAAACCTGAGACATTAAGAAAATTAAATCGAAAGAATGCCTCGATTGTGTGCTGCAGTTATTAAAAGTAAAGGAGGGCATTTAGACGAGTTTACAATTTAGATAAATATATTATACGACAATTTATTTTAGATGTAAAAATAAATATTTTTCATATACGTAAATAATAAGAAGATATTAGTATTTCAATTTTGATTTTCGTTACAATTTGCGGATTAAATGCGAGTGACCAAATACTTATGAGCAATAGTGTATGTCCTTCAATGTACACAAATTTAAATAACGTAGCCCACTGTTGTGTCCATGAAATAAAATTTCGATTTTTTTAATATTTTCTTCGAATAAATTTACTATTATTTTGCTTTCTAATTATAATTGTTTGCATATTAAACAATAAAGCTGATTATATAATTGTACTTTTAGTTGTCATAAAAGCAATTGTTTTGAAATTTCTATATATACTAATATTTTCAAGCACATAATACGAAATTAATGTGTTTAATAATCGCGATATCGATGTTATATCAAACAATGACATGCAATTTGATCGATTATATACTTAAATTAAATTTAATCACCAACAAACATTAATTAAAAGAAAAACGCATACAATTAAGAGTCATTTTATGGGGAACTTGTTTTATTTACGACTTGATTTTTAAGTTTTATTTCAGAAAATTCAATCTCATGAAAAATATTTATTCGCAATGTACCAATAGTCACTTAGCTACGGCGATTAATAAATATACGAAGCCAGTGTGTAGCAGTATAAAAAGAAAACGATTCTTTGGCTTCCTTCAGTCATAAATTACAAATGTCATTATTTGAACGACAAGCAAAATCAAACAAAACCGCCCAAGGAGTATATTAAGTGCACATCAGACTGGCTCCATCAACTACAAAATCGCCGGTATAAACTTTGACCGGGGTCAGAATAAATTGAAAATGCTATGGAATGTTCTGAATGAGTTGGCGAGCAAGAAGTCCGAAGATATCGTAAGGTAAAGGCAGTCATCGCGATGCGGCATAAAATTTACTCTCGCCCCATCTCTGGGTTATAAATACACTACCGAAACGTTGACTCATTAGTCTTGACGTGAATATCTATATTATTACGCCACCCACCACGAGACAAGCAACAAGAAGAATACGACCAGAAGAAAAAACCAAAAAATCCAAAATAAAATACTTAAATACACGGAATTGGGGATTTTCATAGTAAGTGCGGTCGACGGAGAAGGTGAAATAAATACAGAGAATTTATTTGTCCGATGGAACGAATGGACAAACAAAAAAGTCAACTTCCACCATCTGGACAATTGTGACAGATGTGTATCTTTTAAGATGCAACGACGGCTGCGTAATTAGCCTCACATTGACTGATTGTTATACAAATGAAACTCGAAATTCTAGAAAATTTTAAATATAGGCATCTTCATTTAAGATTAACACCCACAATTTACGCTAGTTCTCAACAAAATCTAACTTCGTAAGATTTATTTCTATAAGTTCTATAATTATTTCGTTTTTTATAAAATGAAACGAAATCAAAAATTTTCGACAACAGAAACGCAACAACTCTTGAACAAAAATACCAAAAAAGCTCTTTAATAATAAAAAGGAAGAAGAATCAGGTAATGCATTCATCTACGGAAATATAGTCTACTACAAATAATAATCACACAATTTTTTTAAAATTTTCTTACAATCAAAATAATTTTATTAACAAATAACAATAAAAAATATATACCTAATAAATTAAAGAATGCGTCAAAGCCTATAAATAACTAATATATAACCAGGAAAAAATAAAGATTGACTATAGCCACTTTACAAATATATTCAATACATAATCACGTAAGTATTTTAGTGCGCTAATCAGGCGCAAGCTAGAGGGCTTACTGAACTAAAAATTTCAATAAGTTTACAATATAATAATATTGACAATAGAAATATTTTATTACCAACAACATATTTTCAAATATGTAACTAGCAGTACATTTGTGAATTATGTTTTCATAAAATTATGGTTATTTATTATTATGTGAAGAAAACAGAAGAGTAAGTTCTCATGATCGTAAGTTCATTTACTTAAATTCTGAATGTTTCATCTAAAATTTGTACAATTACATGGACGGATATAGCGTGCAACAACACGTGCAAATGATAAAATCGTTTTATCAAAATGGGTATTCTGTTCGGGCAACGTTCCGCGCGCTTCGCCCATTTTACGGTCGCAATAATCGTAATACCGAATCGACTATTCGCAGTGTAGTGAATAAATTTGAGTCCACTGGCTCAGTAAACAATTAACCAACACCCGTATGACCACGAAACGCAGGATCTGCCGAAAACATCGCCGCTGTCCGTGAGAGTATACAGGAGAATCCGAGGCAGTCGATTTCGCGTCGCTCACAAGAACTCGGACTTTGGCAGACCACAACTTTGCGAATTAGGCCTGCACCCCTTCAAAATTCAACTGACCAAGGAACTGAAGGTAAACAACCATAGACAACGACGCGTGTTCGCCGAATGTGCCCTGGAACAGTTGGAAACACCCTAATTTTCATCAAAAAATCATCTTCAGCGATGAAACCTATTTCTGGATGAATGGGCACGTCAACAAACAAAATTGTCGAATTTGGAACGATACTAATCCACATGAGATCCAAGAGTGTCGAATGCATCCCGAAAAAGTCACCGTTTGGTGTGGATTTTGGGTTGGCGGCGTCATCGGTCCATATTTCTTTGAGAACGACGTTAGCCAGGCCATCACCGTCAACGGCGATCGATGATTACCAACTTCTTTAAGGCTGAGTTGGATGACACAGCAACCTTCAATGCCAACATAACCCATGCCATCGGTCAAATTCAGCTTGATTTATGCACCAGAGACATGGAAAATTGGATATTTCAGATGCACGCCGCCTAGCGAAATCACGGTGGACATTTGCACAATGTTACTCCATACATAATGACATCGATAGGCCTTTCAAAAAAGTGTCGATGATATCTCACGTACACCTTGTGTTATTAAAATTTGAAGATAGGAAGCGCTTAATGAAAGACCCTGTGGATACTTTATAACTAATTTAAAATTTACGAATTTTAGTGGTGATTGCCAATACACAATTTATCAATCAATTTTTCTATTGAATTCTTTTTACTTGAATAGAATTTCTATAGCACGGAAAATTAAAAAAATTATTTTGTGCATATATGTAAGACGTAGACATATTGCACGTAATCATGCTTTAAAAAGTATTCCATAACTATTGCAATATATAATTAGTAACTTACAAAGCGTTATTTATTTATGGTGAACACGTATTCGCATGTTATTCTAAAATGATTTTAAAAACTTTACTCCGAGCTGGTAATTAGAGTATTTTTCTTCAATACTTATTCAACAATTTACTTAAAATACTAATTTTTCTTCCACACAATTGTGTGGAGCGTATTGCGTTAATTAACGCAATACGCTTGTATTATGATGCATGGGCAACAATTAAAAGCCGGTAATAATTTGCATGTTAATTTTAAAATTATGAAGTGTTAGGTAAAATCGTAAATAGAGGTGACTAACACTTGAGAAATAAAAACATTCTCATTTATTTTATAAACTTCATTTTCCGATAATATAATGCAATCTGTATCACTTATTCACCGTTTACTTAAAAGTAGGTATGTAGTACGAGGGAGCGTTTTTATATTCGCGGAATGGGGGACAAAGGGTGGAAATAAAAAAACCAAATTATTTTTCTTTTTCAATATATTCACCTGCAAGACGGATACATTTTTCACATCTTTCAATTAATTTATTTATACCCTCATAAAAAAATGATTTCTCTTTATCTGCAAAATACGCCGAAACTGCCTCCTTGACTTCATCATCGGCAGTAAATTTTTTACCCCGCAGCTCTTTTTCATTTTCGGAAACAGGTAATAATCACTCGGGGCCAGGTCTGGGCTGTAGGGTGGGTGATTTACAATTTCGAAGCCCACCTTATGCAGGGCAGCTAACACAACGCCGCTCTTGTGGACGGGCGCGTTGTCGTGCAAAAGCAGAACACCTTTTGTCAATTTTCCCCGTCTTTTCTCTTTAATGGCTTCTTTTAGTCGCTCTAATATTGAAGCGTAATATTCTCCGGTTATAGAAACACCTTTATCTTTATAATCAATCAACAATATTCCTTCCGAGTCCCAAAATACCGTTGCCATGAGTTTCCCAGCTGATTGTGACATTTTAAATTTCTTGGGAGGTGCTGTGCCCTTTTTATGCCACTGCATGGAGTCTTGTTTGGACTCAGGTTCATAATGATGAACCCAAGTTTCGTCTCCAGTAACAATTCCACTCAATACACCATCCTTGTCTTCATTACAGAGGTCCAAAAATGCACGCGAACACTCTACGCGCTGTTGTTTTTGCGGCGGCGTGAGCATTCTCGGCACCCATCTTGCGCTGACCTTAGACATGCCGAGATGATCGTGTAGGATTTTAAAAATTGTTGTATCGGATACTCCAACTATTTCTGTGAGTTGTTTCTTCTTTAGTCGAGCATCTTCGAGTACAATTTGTTCAACTTTTTGGATAAGTGCTGGCGTGGTCACCTCAATGCTCCTGCCCGGCCTCGGGTCGTCTTCAAGGGATTCCCTTCCTTGTTTAAATAAACTATGCCACTTGTACACCATGGTTTTTCCTGGACAAGAGTCGCCGTAAACCAATGACATCTCATTCATTATGGTCGCGACTGATTTTCCTTGCCTGGTAAGGAACTTTATAACGGCACGATATTCGATTTTTTCCATATTTCACTTTTCACTCCTGATTATGTTACTTGGTTGATGATAGCTCAAAGACTAACTGTCTAATGACAATGAAACTTCGTATTTATACTAATCATGAGTCGCTGCACAGGCCACGCCTCCAATGCGACTCCTCACCCCTCTACAACCCGCTCATTCCACGAATATAAAAACGCTCCCTCGTATGTATAATATTTTTTTTACAATAACAACACGTGATTATAAGGAGAATTAATTAGATAACATGCATTTA
>JAVIWB010006589.1:0-11812 GCA_031893035.1 Dermolepida albohirtum | reverse complement strand
TCCAAGCTTTAGTACCCTGGGAAAGATGACGAATTTGTACCCTAGATGTGTAATTGGAATGAGCGTCTGTATAGGTTGTGTGTATGATTCGTATTAGGTGTTCAGGGTAGTTGTGTCTGTGAAGTTTGTGAATTAAACCTTGGTGCTACACTCGATCAAATGCTTTAGAAATGTCGAGGAAAGCGACCGCGGTTTTTTTGTTTTTGTTGTACCCGCCGTTAATGTACCGTTCCTTTAAACGGCTTATTTTAGAATTTATATGAGATTTTCAATTTCCCCTTTTCCGATACTACAACCTAACGAGCATCGGCAGTTGCATTTAGAGTAGGGGTAAGTAAACATAACCACGTATTTTACTAGAAGTGATAGGATAGGTTTCAAACATGAACCAAAATGTATAAAAAATAACTTAATAGATTCACTAATATCCGTTCTAAAAGTATATACCTATTTTCAATTAATAATAATAGGATGTAAAATCGTAGATACGAGTATATCTTCCAAGAAGTTGATTTATGGAAATTTGGGATATCAGGTTATATGTATGATAGCAAATAATAACGCCTCGTTGTAGTTATCAAGCAAATTCGAAGTGAGTTTGAAACGAACGCTTTCAATACAAATTGACTTTCAAAATCTTATTTCACTAAAGCGTCTTACTGAAATGACTTCATCATGAATAGAACACTTGTATTATATGAAAATAACTAACTAAATTTACATTATTCTTACCCTGTTGGAATATTGCCTACTATAGTAACATCATACTTTTTATGAAAATCAAAGAAATAGCAGACAAATGTGCCCATTAATATTGCAATTAGTTCTATGGGAAATGGTATCTTCGTTTTCTTTGACAACCACGGCTAAAAATAGTTGAGTAGTAGTATCAAACAAATTCAGAGATAGATATTAAACACACTTTAAATTTTTCATTATTTGCTATCATTACCACAACAGCAATCGCAGAAATCGTAACTGCCGTTTTATTCGCTTCGGGCAGTGCTAATGCAGCATCGTATCCTGTCTAAAATAAAATACTTATTACATACATATATTCTTGTAGTATTATTACGTACATATAAAACACTAAAATATCCTTTTCTTTTTGGTATATTCAAACCAAATAAATCTTTTAACTGAGATGAAAGTATATGAAATGTAGAGCCACAAGTGAATCCATTTACTAATGTTTCGGATAATAAATTGGTAAGCATGCCCAATCTTAAAATATACATCATCATCTGCAATAAACACAAAAATATAGGTGCATCATTAATAATTTCATAATTTTTAAAGACGAGCATGTTAATCATCCGTAATAAGTACATAAATATACGTATGTCGTTAAAAATTTAATAACTTTTAAAGACGTTTACAAAGCAAACGTTAATCACGGTGTTAACTAGAATCACTACGTTTACAAGGGCGTTATAAAAATGAAAAATGATAAATCAAAATAGTGAATGAATATTTGTTATATCTTTTGAGATGTACATATATGTATATGATTCTATAATGAGAAAATAAATCTTCTCAAATATTACATTAACTACCACGTGTGAACTTTAATAACGTGAACATTCTTTTTCTTATAGTAGAAAATATACGAAGACTATACGAAAAATAATGGTTAGACTTTAGGTTATAATTATCTATAGAAATTAATAACGCATTTTTGGGTGCGAGTATCTTGAGAAATAATTTTTCAGAAGTCTATAGGTTTTTCTAGATTTCTGGGCTGGTACCGCGTTTCTGGCATTTGGCAATATTTCGTTCGATCTTGCAAGGGATATCCTCAGGGATTGATCGTCTTGTTGCTACATGTTGAGAGATTTTAAATGATTAAATATTGTTGTACGGGTGATACTTTACTTAGTCTCTTGTCGTAAACCGTAGATTTCTCTTTGTATTTGTGTTAAAGTAATATGAGAAAACAACGTATATGTACATATGTATACTGTTGTATTTCTACGACAGTCGATGGATTTCTGATCTTATTTCTGACACCAGGGCAGTTTGGTTTTAGGTAAACTCCATAACCTTTTCTTGGATCGTCGAAGGCCTCTCTGAAATCGATGAATGACTTTTACTTCTTGATTTATTTTTTCTATATATTTCGTATATATCGCAGCACTACTTATTCTTTTACTTTGAATAGAATTATATTATAATTCCATTTTAATTATGTTTGTTCACTTATGGCAGGATCGTAGATTGAAAGATTTAATAACTTAATAATAATATTTATTATATTAAAGAACTAACACTACACTTGAGAGACTTTGAAAGATATTTGTATAATACAACGGGTTTATTGTTTAATGAGGGTTTCAACAATATATAACTTGGGTTATGTTTGAATAAATAAACAAATAAATATTACAATTAAATATATTTACCTGAATAAGAGCTACTGTAAATGAAACAGCCGTTGCGACTTCAATTGGAGTGTACTGATGTTTCCTTAAATCAGTAGCCAACGCTTTCTCCTCCGAAGTCAGATTTCCGTTTTGTTCATGATTTGTATCTTGTGTGGAATAAGTAGATACTATTTGTCCAGTCATTAAGCATACTATCGCGAAAGTACCTAAATTAAATAAATTAAATGTACTTTATCGGTTTTTGTAGAAATAACAAGTGATGTTTTTCTAATGTTCAATCTAAATTAGTGAGTCATAATATTTTATTCTGAAAACATTATTACATTCTTTTAAAAGATTTCACATTACAGGCAATACATTTTTTGCAATAGAAGAACCAGGCTAGTTATCAAAATATTTTTCCATATTGCTGGTGATGTTATTTATCTTTGTTTTGAAAGCATGAATAGCTTCATCTATCAAAGTAAAACGTATTCGTCAAATGGATAATTACAATATAGTGTTACTCAGAAATGACGGTACTATAATTGCAATATGTGTAGCTATGCAGAAGATATTGGCCATCATCTTTTTAATAAGCTTTTTTCTCACAAGCAATTTTTACTGAAACAAGATTCGTTTCGGAAGACCCAAACAATTGTTTTTTGAAAGTGTATGATCAATCTGCTATGTTAGTATAATACTAAGTTGCGGAGTATTAAGTGAGTACATACGAGGGTGGTCTGAAAATTTTCCGACCTCAACGTGAAAATGGCAGTACTCATCAATAAAAGCTAGGGCATGTAGTCGTGTATCTATTGTCAGGTATTCACCAAAGTTTCAGCCATTTTGGACGTGTAGTTGTTATTTGACAGTTGTTTGAGTGCTTTTGTGAAAATGGAAAAAATCGAGTATCGAGAAAGGCAATACGCCTACGCAAATCAAAGAAGAGTTGGACTCTGTGTACGGGGATTCTGCATTCATTTACGACAGTGAAATTTTGAGCAGCAGAATTTAAACCTGGCCGTAAGAGCTTGGCAGACCATGAACGTTCAGGACGTCCAAAAACTGCAACTATTGACAATAACATTGGTAAAGATCACTAATTGGTGCTAAACAATCGTCGAATTAAAGTGAGAGTGGATACACCATTAAACGCCCGAAACAAACATATAGTCAAATCAGTGGACTGCAAAGGGGCAACCGGCTTCAAAAAAAGCAAAAACTGTTTTTTCAGCTGGGAAAGTGGTGGCGACTGTTTTTTCGCATAGTCATGGAATTATCTTAATCGATTATCTTCAAAAAGGAAAAACTGTTACAGGAGCATACTACGCATCATTACTTGACAAGCTGAAGGCAAAGATTGTGGAAAACCGGCCACATTTGCAGAAAAGGAAAATCTTGTTTCACCAAGACAACGCGCGATCTCACACCCCAGCGGTTGCCATAGCGAAAATCCACGAATTACGGTTTGAACTGCTTAACCATTTGCTTTACTCACCAGATCTAGCCCCAAGCCACTTCTTTTTATTCCCTCATCTAAAAATTGCACTCTGAGGACAGAGATTCTCATCAAATGAGGAGGCAATTACCTTCGTGAACAATTATTTTGCAGAGAAAAACGCCGAATACTATTTGAATGGGTTAAAGAGATGGGAGCATCGCCGGGAGAGGTGTGTAGAGTTACAAGGAGATTATGTAGAAAAAAAAATATAAATTTTAAGAAAAAATGTCTTGTATCTTTGTTAGGTCGGAAAATTTACAGACCACCCTCATAGGTTCTGTGCACCCAAGTGATCGTGTAAAGTGGTGCTGACGTATTGATACCTAGAGCTTATGACACATTGAATGACAACTTTTGGTAGTAACAGCTTGTTACATGCATAAATTGTGCGGTAATTTTTTTGAAAACGTCAAGTAGAGTCCTCTTTAAATCATTGGCATCAATAGTTTGCGAACTCTGGGAATAGGTTACCCTTATTCCAAAATCTGGGAGGGGAGAGACATTTTATCAGATAGAGTAGAGAAGAGCAACAGATGTCAAGCGAGAGAGTACATACGCTTACTGTCGCACCCACGTTCGCTTTAAAAGTGTTCCAGAAGTAATTATTCGAAGCCTTTTGAGGACTTGTAGTTATCCTGCAACAGTAGGTTGGATTCAATTCGACAGTTACCGAATATTGTAGGCAAGATTTTGGGGGATATTGTTCCTACGTACTTGTTTTCACGCACCATTTGGTGGATCTAACTGGACGAACATCGGCGTGGAGAGTCTGCATCGAGGGCAGTAATTCCGTAAGCGAACCTAAAGGCAGCCCCTATTTTAGTAATCATCTTAATAAGGTAGGCACCTTTATTATTTGTCGTCCCTTCGTGATCATGTCGAGAAAACTCCGACCGTTCATGACAAGAAAAGAACTTCGCCGGGTCTGTGCGGACAAACCAGCTATCCCTGTATTCTTCGGACTTTAGCGGCGTATTTTAATGACGAACGATTAATGTAATGTTTTTTTGTTTAAACCATCAGGAAAATTAGAGTTATTTTCTTCCTGTTGTTAAATTTGACATAATGAAATTTAGTCACCGCCTTGCGGCCTTGTAAAAAAATATTAGAATCAATTACTCTTTTCTTTTTTTTTGCTATTAAATTTCATATAATAAACCTTGTTAAATAAATTATAACGTCCCGAGTGGAACGTTCTTTGTGCACTTATTTTATTTTAACTTTTTCTTTGGTTCTAATGTAAGAAACAGTCACCTTGTGCACATATGTTAAATGTTTTACCTTATTAATATTCGATAAAAATTACTTCTACTGTCGAACAGATGGACATTTGAAACGAATTTAATTATGCACGGTCATCAATTTCGAGATTGCCGTAATTGTTAACTTGATATTCTTATAAACACAAAAATTCTATGCAATTACTGTTAGTTTAGTTCTTCACCTATAACAATTTCGAAATTGAGGACTCGGTTAGTTTTATTTAGTTGATAGGATTCTAAATTTATTGGTAAAAATTCAATGCATTGATTTTCTTTTTTACTTAAGACCGATGTATGTGAGATTTATATTTAATTTGAAATATACACCGTTGGCCAAATTTCTTGTTACTACACATTAATAAGTTGATTTGAATTTATTGGTTTACTTTGGTATTTAAATTGTAATATCCCAAATGTCTTGTACCAACGCAGTTAGTAAGTTGTTTTAAATTTTTTATTTAATAATAAACTGTTATTTCATTTCAATACGCAAGCTTTGTTATCTTCTTTATCTTTTATTCCCCCTTCTCTCCCTCGTTAAGGAATTAATATCTGGCGAATTCTGATTAGCAACTCCCGTCCTTATTGACAGCCATTCGGATCTCAACATTGATCCAGGTGTTGCTAGGGATAAATGTGGTGGCGCTCCGAAGATCCTAAAAATTTGAGACCACGACCCGTCTCCCGACGTGAGAAGCTGAGCTAGGTCTCCTAGCAGCAACCCAGGGCTGTGAATTCAAAAACGCAATCCGGGCTAGTGGGAAAAGTCACTCCGTTTCTAAAGGGGTGACGCGCCGTAACAAGCTATTTGAAAACTAATCTATTTAATTTACGCTTGTAAATGTAGAAATTTATTGTTAGAAGATGCTCATTATTAAATTTATTATTTTCCATAAAAGTGTTCAATTAGAGTAACGCAAAAAATTTTTTGGTCTCCCAGAAGATGTAAAGATGTAAGAAGTAAAAATGTCATTACGATATGTGTAGCAATAAATTAGTGCTGTCTAGTTATGTACAACATTAAAAAAACATTATTCATATGTAGAGGGAAAAAACGTGGTTGCATAAATGTAAAAATTAATTACTTCAAATAATTTTCAAAATTGTGTTTAACTTAAATTTTTTCAACTAATTAACTTAAAAAAATAATTTAGAGATGCTTCTTACCACATAATTATTTTATTGTATAATTTACGTAACATGGCAATATTACAATTATTAACATTCACTTGGAATGGTGTATGTAAATAAAAATCAATTAATCAAAAATATTCAAACGATGTTTTTCGTATAATACGAGAGTAGTCGTTTATATTTCGGGAACTGGCAACACTGTTAGTGTTGATGTTAGTGTTGATCTGATGATTGCATCGTGAAGTTTGTCATTTTTGACAATATATTTACCTTGACAGTTTTATCATCCGGTCGCTATTTCTATTGTTTACAGTAACTTGAAAATTTTATTTCAGCGAAAAAATGGAATTAACTCGCGAACATTTTCTTTTTCTTTCGTAACTTTCGGTGTGGATTATCTCAACAAGAATGCATAGACGAGCTGAACTATTTATAGTATATGGTAATGAGGCACTATCGAAAACTACGGTCTATCGTTGGTATAGTGAATTCAAACCTGGACGGCGTTTTTTGGACGATGAATTTCGTGAAGGTCGTCCCACAAATGTTGTTTTGTCGGAAGACATTAATGCAGTATCCGAATTGATAATGCAAGACCGTCATGTGACATACCGTGAAATCGAGGCATCTCTAGGTATTAGTAACAGCAGCGTGCATAAGATCCTGCATGAACATTTAGCCGTTAAGAAGCTATGTTCACGTTGGGTACTACATAATTTGACAATCGCTCAAAAAAGGACTCGCGTCGATTGGTGCCAAGAAATGCACAAAAAATACAATGGCGGTGCTTCAAAGAACATATATAAAGCCGTCGCAGGTGATGAATCTAGGATCTTTAATTATCCGCCCGACAGAAACCAGCACTCGACTGTGCGGGTATTGCAAGATGAGCCAAAACCAATAAAAATTGTTCGCGCTCGAAGCACATCAAAATAAATGATCGCCTGTTCTTTCGGAAAAACCGGTCACGTTGCAACCTTGCCTTTAGAGAGTTGTAGAACGGTCAATTCCGAATGGTACACAACTATTTGTCTGCCAAAAGCTTTTGAAGAAATAAGGAAAACAAACCGAAAACGTCAGATCATTCTCTGCCATTACAATGCGAGCTCTTACAGATCGGCTCGAATAATTGAATATTTGACCGGGCAAAATATTGAATGGATGAACCATCCGCCGTACAGTCCTGATCTAGCACCCTGTGATTTCTTTTTGTTCCCACACGTGAAGAATAAACTTCGTGGTCAACGGTTTTTTACGCCTGAAGAGGCAGTTGAGGCATTCAAAACTCATATTTTGGAGATACCGCCTTCACAGTGGCAACAATGATTTTCGAATTGGTTTAAACGAATGCAAAAGTTCATTGATTTTCAAGGAGAATATTTTGGAAAGCAATAAAACTATTTTCGATAATAAAAAATTTTTTTTTGTTTGCTATTCCCGAAATATAAACGGCTATCCTCGTGTAGCAGATGAAGTAAATAAGTATTTATCTACAGATGAAATGGATATATACTCGTCGATCTCTGTTATGAAGTGCAAAATGAAAATGCAACAAGGATTGTAGAACAATTACAAGAACTGCAGATTCTATGGATTACTGAGGAATAGACGCTTGTGCGGATTTATAAAAACATTGTTTAAAGATTTACATTACTACAATCACCTCTTTCGATGTATGGATATGGTTTTTTTAAATTTTTTAATTTTGTGTAATTTAATTTAACAATTTTGTGTATATCAATTTTTTATATTTGTATATCCTTTTTATTTTATATTCGAAAATGTTAAAGGTAGAACGCTTAGATGCATGTATCATCACACGGCGTTTAGTCTTTTTAGCATTACGTATGTGTATATACGTATATGTTTATGTATACACAACGTATATTTGTAATTACTTGTTTCTCTGTAATTGCCAATATATACTTTATTATTATTATTAAGTAAAGGTAAATATAAGTATGTTTAAATTATACCTACCTATTGATACATGTCTTGAAGTACCAAAGAAGAAGTAAATAAATACAGGAAAAAATGCCATATATATCCCCACTACTGGATGTACGTTTCCTAATAATCCGTACGCAATTCCCTAAAATATTTTTTCAAATGTTATAAAATGAATAGAGTTTATTATTTAAATTATTTAATTTCAACTGAACACTAAATGTTTGTTAAGGAAAAGTAGACAATGTTTTAAGATACTAAAATTATGTTTGTAAAATGAAAACATAGAAATAAAGACAAAAACAAGCAAAACCAAATATGTTATAAAGAATAATTATAATTTATTTTTTTTTAGAAATTCTCATTGAATGTAAGACATGGTTTTGCTATTTCAATAAGTTCACCTATCGCCTGTAACATACGTACTGTCTTGAAACTTTCAGTAGGCACTGTCTAGCGTTTTCGAGAAAATGTCAGAACGAGAAACTTTAAGCATTTGCAATATGTATTATTGTGTTATGTGCTATGGAGCTATTACTTATTACTATTATTTTTAGAAGAAAACCTACCGGATGAGATACATATTCTCACACAGCAAAATATTTGATTAACATTGAGACTCTTTTATGAACTTCTTTTGCAAAATATTTTACAAGGACTGTCTAGGGGTTCTTTTGAATCAACTAGGCCTAGTATCCAGTTAACATAACATTTAAATAAATAAAACGCGAGATTACTTACAAATTGCTCTGATTCTGTTCTGACTGAACGATATCGTTATACTCGCAATATATTTATATCCTTGTTGCTTCAAGATACCGATCAATTCTCTCGCGTTCGCCTTTTTCCCTTTCTTTAATATCTGTACCAATTAATTGACGGGCAAGGTTGGACATAAAACAACGCCAAAAGGATTGAACGGATCCACTAAAAGGGATCAGTATTTAGACCAAGTCTTCGATCAAATACTGTTCTTACCTTTTTCAAAAGGTCTTGAATCTAATTTCATATTAGGTTTAATTTCCCTGTTTACACTTGACTTTTCCGTAAAATTCTCACTTTTCATATTCTAAAATTATGAATGTCATCTAAAAGACATTTTTATTATTACAGTTAGATACATCTTTTTAAAATATTGTCCAACGGTTCCTTCACAATCCTTATTATCGAATTTATTTACATAATCCTGATCTTTACTGACTTAATAAGCAACTGATTATTTGCAAAATCATAGAGAAATTGTATATTAATGTGTTTTTATTCTATTATTTAAAGATATCGTTTACTATATGCCATTTTGTCTACATAATCTTACACAATGTTCTTTTTAGGTATATATCTGCTTGTAACCTGTCATCGAAATATACTAAAATTGGTTCTGCTGGTTTAAAATTTCAAAAAACTTGCTAATTTACATTGATATAGCACAGTATTTTATTAATAGCAATATGTATATACATATGTACGAAGATAGTTTGACAAATAGTGAGAATTACACGTAGGTGGCGCTCTAATTGGTAAAACAAATGCACTGTAATTTAAGTTGCCTATTTATATGTTTATATTCCGATATTTAGATAAATCGGTTGATTAGTTTATTTTTGACAGCTGATTGAAAAAGAAGCAACATGTCGTTTTGTTAAAATGGAAAAAGCAGAGTATCGTGCGGTGATTAAATACTTCGTAATTAAGGGTATGAAAGCTACCGAAATAAAAGATGAGTTACGGGAAACATTAGGTGAATCTACTCCACCATCCGTCGCAATAAGTAGATAGGTAAATGAATTTAAACGTGGTAGAACAAGCTGTGTTGATAAAGCGCGCTCTGGAGCACCCAAAATCGTGACTTCTAAGGAAATGATTATAAAAATCCATAATATTACTACGCATGATCGACGACTCAAAGTGAGAGAGATAGCAGACATGGTAAACATTTCAACAGAACGCGGACACCACATTTTAACGAAAGAATTGGGCCTTTCCAAGCTTTCGACAAGATAGGTGCCGCGATTGCTTACGACTGATCAAAAGTTCACTCGTTTGTGCATTTCCAATGAGTGTTTGGACATTTATAAGCGGAATCCGGTTGATTTTTGTAGGCAATTTGTTACTTGCGATAAAACTTGGATACACTACAGTACACCCGAAACTAAATAACAGTCGAAACAATGGTTAGAACATGGTTCTGCACCTTTTTTGGGAAAGAAATTTTGCGAAAAAAGGTGTCATAATAAATGGACAATATTATGCAGAACTTCTACAAAAATTAAATGTCGAGATTCGTGCTAAACGGCCAGAAATTGCAAAGAAAAAGATTCTGTTTCACCAAGACAATGTTCCCTCGCATACCAGCACAGTTGCGATATCCAAAATCCACGAGTTGCATTTCCAATAGTACCGCATGCGCCTTTTTCGCCGGATCTAGCCCCTCCCGACTTCCACCTTTTTCCAAAATTGAAAACGGCACTAGGTGGAAAGAAATTTTCGTCTAACGACGAGCTTATCATCTTCGTAAATGAGTATTTTGCAAGCCTTCTTTAATCGCATTTAGAGATGGCATAAGGGCATTGGAGCACCGTTGGAATAAATGTATTGCTCTTTTAGGAGAATATATTGAAACATAAAAATTATTTTGTATTTAAAAAATTCGCTTTTCTTTTCCATTCTCACTACTTGTCAAACTACCCTTGTATGTAGTGAGACAGCATGGATATACATTTGGCGGGACGAACATGAACTTTGTTCTTTCGGACAATTGCATGCCGATAATCGCATGTTTGCACGATTGAGGGAGGTATTGTTTTTATATGTAGGTAGTGTTGTAATTTCTGAGGCTAACTACTATACAAAACTGCTATGTGTTAGTATGGAAGAGGAAGGGTATACATTTTAGACTTGTAGCATTTCTATGTAAAAGAATACTTGAATTAGAATAGTTAATTGTTTTTCAACTATTATATAAATAAGAGAACTATGTAATTAAATCTATATAGTAATACGATAGAAAACGGAAGTAAACCTTTTAGTTATCTGGCTGTTATACGTTACCTATCCCCGAAACTAGAACCTTTAGAGTCACACAGGAAAATAATAATTAAATAAAACATTAGTATATGACAGAAAATGAGGCACACGCGATGTTAGCTGTATTTTTTTACCGTTACCAATATCACTCAGCATTTTGAAATGTTATTTCACATTACATTCTCAAAATATCGAAATTTATAACAAAACAGATTCGGTGAAAATGTTCAATTGCTATGGAATACTTCTTACAGGTAAAAGAGTTTTGTAAACTATAACATTTATTTAAAATATAAAAATTTCATAAAAATATTTAATTTAAATTCTATAAGTAGTTCTAGAAATACTACCGCATACCAAAAGGGTAATCTTTCGCGTATTGTATTGAAAGTAATTATTGTTTTTGAAAACAAAAATTTTCAGTGGACTTTTTAGAATGATGGCGAAGTGGAGACAGCTGCGATGACCCTATTTGGGGGTGATTACATTAAAATATTAAGAAAATAATATATTTTGTATTTCATTGTTTTAAAGTTCAGAATAGATTTTTTTGCCACTACTGTGTAACTATTTTGTTA